>QYSG01001115.1:0-50617 GCA_003988875.1 Lachnum nothofagi
AGCGTCTTTTATTAATAATAATAATAAAAATTAAATAATAACTAATAATAAAATCCCTGTGCTGGGCTTGCCGTTACCCCCGCGTGACGGCACATGTTATTATACTTATTAAAAACTAATATTTAAACCTTTTTATAAAAATCCAAAAAATCAACCTTATCTATACTATAAATATAGCCAAAATAAATATATTTGGCAACCAATCCTTTATAATAAATTAACAAAGGGCCAAATAAACCCACATTTAAAGGTTATAGCAAGTAGATAAAGTAAGCTAGTAAGCAAAAAAGGATAATATTATTCGCAAAATAAAATCTAATTACTTTAGAAATAATATATAAGCTATAGCCATCGAAAAAAAGCATTTAATAGTTTTTATATATAAATTCTCAAATCTTTAGCTTAAATATTTGCATAAAATATTTTAATTTAAGTTTATTATTAGTTTAGTTATTTGATAATATACTAATAATTCTTTTTTTGGATAAAAGGTATTTAAACTATTAGTTTTGGTATAGTTTGCCCTTAAATATAAACATTAATTTAAAATAGCGGCCAAAAATCAAAATAATTTTGATTATTATTATTTATTTGCGGTTTCTATTTTATATTAAGTTTATAGATTTATTTTTAAATTATTTACATTAAAAAATAAAAACCTTTTATTTAACAATAACTTTTAGTATAATATTTTTTTTATTTATATTATAAATATTTTATTTTTTAATATTATATTTTTAAAATATAAACTAAAATAATTCAAAGAATTTATAAATAATAAAAGGTTCTTTGGCATTAGCTTGCTTTTTATTAAAAGGTTTAGCTATTCTAGGCATGATTTTAAAATATCTTTTAATAAATCAAATAACTTAATTAGGACCTAAATCCTTTATATTTCCCTTTGCTTTAAACATTTCTTTTACTAGTTTTTATATTTATTAAAGTATAGAAAAAAAGCCCTAAATATAAAGCCTAATAATTTATTTAACTAAAACTACTTTTTCTACCGGCAAAAGGCATTGCCTTTAGGCAATAGTTTCCTTTTTAAATAAAATATAATATTTTATATGATTTATAAAAATAATATATACAATTCTATATTTTTTGGAAAATATACTAATATATTTTCTGCCTTTTGATTAAATAAAGGCTTATTTGGCATTATTAAGCTTTTTAATATAAATATATATAAAAACTTTAAATTAAATTAAATAAATATTTAATATAGCAAAATCAATAGCAAAGAAGTTAAAAAATCGTTTAATATACTTATTTAACAATAATTCAAAATAGATTAAAAGTTATTGCTAATTAAAGTTGAAATTAAGATTTTCGGTTGGGTGGTGATTACGGTTGGCCGGTGAACCCTTCTAAGGCGAGCATGCTTCTCCCGCCTCCCGCCTCCCGCCTCCCGCCTCCTACTGTGTTTTTGGAGATCCTTGTTGCTGCATTGTTTCACACACAGCCTGCCTATCAATGCTTAATGAGACGACCACTTAACTCGTCCACATCCTGCGAGCTCTCTGTTCTCTGTCCTGTATGGGGTTACACCGACCACAGCGACAAATGGCTCAGCAGGAAAAGAAGCATGTCCCGTCGGTCCCGTACCCAAACTCGAAGGAGATAGTCCACATACCGCACACCGGTACATGACTACCCAGACTCGAAGGAGATAGCCCACATTCCACCCACCGGTACATGACTCCTCCGACGCTACGGGTCTGGGAGTTCATGCGGGAGCTGGTTGCTGTCCTGTGCACGGGTACGATGTACGATGTACGGTGTACAGTACGGAGATCGCGGGTGCCGCTGCACTGCACGATACCAATGCAATCCTTGTAGATTGCAAACGCACGCATGCACGCATGCACGCGTGTTCCTGTTCGACCCAGATCCACGTCCAGAGCTCAATTTTGGGGGCGAATCACATATGCGGACACTTGATCGATTCTTTTTCTGGGAGTAAAGGAACGGAAAGAATAACAAGCAAAGATGTTCGGACCCTCAAAATGTCCGAGAGAGCTGTAGAGCTGCCGAGCTGCCAAAGAGAAAGTGGTGATGTCAGGACTYGAGCGGATACTTACCTGACCTGACCACGTCTTTTTGTAACATGCATGCTGGCTGATGCGGGAGATTGCCTCTTCTGTGCTTTCGCCCTGGCTACATTATCTAAGCTTTGCTGCGCTGCTGGCGCTGTATTTACGTYAAGCAAACTTGCCGACTAAGGATTTCCAAATGTTTCGATGCGAGAGTGCAGTTTCATAACTGCTCTCCCTTCCCGTTCCATTTACATACCGTCCCAACAGAAATATAAGCCTTTGGTGCGCTGTGGCTGCCAGGGCCGATCCAGTACAACGGGTGTAAAGGCAAAATAAAGTCRATCCAATGATCCCACTGGGTTCGCCCAGACTCGCAGTGCACTAGTGGCGGGGCAGTCACCTTTCCCCCTCCCTTGTCTGGATGTGGTAAAGACCGAAAGCTGGAACACTTCGTCATTGCGCCGGTTCCTGAAAAGGCGGAATATTGTCAACGGTCGCATTTCTTTTTCTCTTTTTCATAAATACTCCTTCTGTCCTTATTGCCGATCCGGGCGCCTTCAATCCAATAAAAGGACCTCCAATCTCTACTGTCGTTCTCGCGCCTGATCTAAGGGAGCCGAAGAGAGTCGCACACTCTTTGAGAACTAGAAAGAGGAATTGCGGCGAGGGAAAAAGCGATTGGGAGAAAGGTCCGCCATATTACGGTGAAGAATTGGGAAGTTGTACTGGATAGGGTCTTCCAATTTGCGCAGGATCTCCTCAAATCTGAAACTAAAGATCTGAAGTGCTTTCAACTATAGCTCGCGCACACAGCTCTGGCCTAGAGGGCAATACACGCGACCCTCGTAATGGCCTCCTACTTCACCCAACCATTGGCTCGCGGCGGCGATCTCATCCGAAGTACGCTTGGAAGTATATCCTGGGGGCCTGCGCTATCGGTCTCCAAAGCTGCAGTGACGTCTCTCTTCTCACGTATTGAGAATAGCACTTTGGTGATAATCGATGACACGACTGGGCACACAACAATCTATGGACAAGAGATTGCAAAAGTTCAGTCAAAAGTCACCAATTGCGTAAGCGGGCTCTCGAAGAAGTGCAGTGGGGCCGGTAAAGTTGAGTTAGTTGTTCGGAAAGAGGCTTTTTGGGTTCGCCTATTCCTCTTTGCTGATATGGGCTTCGCGGAGTCCTATATGCTTGGTGAGGTTGAATGTGCGGATTTGACGGGTTTCTTCCAGGTCTGTTCTGTTCCAAATCTTCCAGGAAACATTGCATAGCTAACCAAACCAGCTTTTCATCCTAAATCGCGCGCAATTAGCGAATGCGACGACCTTGACCTCCTCCGTTGCTGCCACGATCACCGGACTTGCTAGAACCACCAACACCCTTTCGAACTCCTTGCTGAATGTATCGGCGCACTACGATATCAGTAATGAGATGTTTGCTGCATTTCTCTCAGATGACATGACATACTCATGTCCGATATGGAAGCTTCAAGCAAATGCAGGCGAGAAAGAAGAAACGCTAGAGGAAGCTCAGATGACCAAATTACATCGTTTCATAGACGGCGCACATATAAAAGCATCGGACCATGTTTTGGAGATTGGAACTGGCTGGGGATCTTTTGCAATCGAGGCGGTCCGAAAGACAGGATGTAGAGTCACATCCTTGACATTGTCAATCGAGCAGAAAGCTTTGGCTGAAAAGAGGATTGCAGCAGCTGGATTCGCAGACAAGATCGAAGTGAAGCTCATGGACTACCGAGCACTTCCAACTCCCAAGGTGCTCTACGACAAGATCATTTCAATTGAGATGTTAGAAGCTGTGGGGAGAGAATATTTAGAGACATATTTCAGTTGCATACACCGATTGCTTAAGAAAGACGGCATTGCGGTGTTCCAGTGCATCACCATGCCGGAAGGAAGATATGAAGCATATGCGAAGGGCGAGGACTTTATTCGAAAATATATATTTCCAGGAGGGCACCTTCCATCTATCACGCAGCTGGTCGACAATATAACTAAAGGCTCGGAAGGCACGCTGGTTGTGGAGCGCATAGAGAATATAGGCGGTCACTATGCGAAAACTTTGCGTCTTTGGAGGGAAAAGTTCTTGGCCAATTTTGAATCTCGCATTCGGCCGGCTCTTAAGTTGGAGCACAAAGATATGAGCGAGAAGCAGATTGGAGTATTTCGAAGAAAATGGGAGGTAAGCCGACCCCTGCCTTGGTATTGGTATTGTAAGCTGACCAAGATAAGTACTATTATTCCTATTGCGAAGCTGGGTTTGCGACCAAGACTCTTGGGGACGCTATAATCATCGTTGGTCGTGAGGGAGCGATGGAGTTAATGGAGGGGATCCCACTTTGATTCGCGGTATGTGTAGCATTGGAGTCTTAGGGGTTCTTGTTGATTATCCGTTACTTGCCTGCTGCATAGCAAGGAGTCTCGCAAGTCCTAAATGAGAATTTATACCATAAATTTGCCATATGTCTCGCGCCACGGAGTGGTAATATATGACTTGGTGACAAGGTTTTGGCGAGTGGTACCACGTTTTCAGAAGCTTTAGCCCATCGATCGAACTGTAGCATTCCTATTCCTCAACGCTTATTCTTCTTCTTTTTGGACTTTGACTTCGAAGACCCACTGGTATGAACGGGGAAGCGCTGGGCGTGTTCAACGTCGAACGCAGGTTTGTGACGCCGAAAGAGCAGCATCGCGGCTCGGGCATCCTCAATACTGGAATGCTCTCCTCCTTGAATCCCCAGACCCAAAATTTCGCGAGCTAGCTTTTTCAAACTCGGCACCTTTCCCGCACTGTACTTCCTGAATCCAGAGAACCTAGACGTATCGCGAATATTTCTTTTTGGGTGGCTCAACATCAAAGCTCCTAGGTCATTCTTGATCGCATGGCCGACGAGCACCCTCTCCTGTAATATCGTAGCAACATCTTGCTGAACCTCCTCAAATTCCCTAGCCGTAGGCATGTTCTTCGGCGATACGCCGCTAACATGAGTCCGCCAATCCGTAACAAATTCTTTCGGTCGAACAAACGAATCATAGACCTGGGATCCATGGAAATTGACAATGCTGACCCGGGCCAAGACAGAACGGTCCTCCTCTCCTCCCACTCCAACCATTTCGCAATCGATGCCCACGTACTTCCCAATATCCAYATCTTCTATCAAGCCACCATTGATCTTGTCGGCCTTGGCCACCTGTATCGTAGATTCCTTTATACCCCCTCCGTACGCCTCCGCAAGATCCTTGGCAGATATATCATTGTCTTCAGCCCACAGAGCCAGGGACGCAGAGGGTGCAGACTCTGCGATTTCCAGAGCTTCCGGGCTCTCGGAACTCGCTGCTGTCCCCATMTTATTCTTTTTTCTTGACACACCCTCCTGCACTTTGAGATCCGTGGTGGCCGACTTTCCTTCCAGCCTCCTGCGTTTGGCAGCTGAATTCCGCCGCCTGTCTGTCGGGACAGCGTGCCTTTTCCTGTCCGCGTTGGCTTTGGATTCTTGCTTCAGAGCAGCCTGCAATTTCTCCCAGTTACTGGAAAAGTCGGGAGCCATTTTGCGGAGTCGGTGCTATCGGGGCATTGTTTTGTGCTGTTGTTGCTGTGCTGTTGGGGATGCTTTTTTACTCTTGCCTTGGCTGCCTCCCGCTTGAATTTTACCGCACGGTAGGGTGGACGAGGCTTGCACTTGCACTTGCGCAGTACAGTACTGTGGCAAACTTGCTCAGCCTTGTGCTCGCAACTTGCGCCAGACATCTCTTCAACCATCAAAATCACTTTTATTGCGACCCTTTCCATCCCATCAAATAAACACCGGAATCCATYATCTATCATCCATCATGACGGGTCCCGCACAGCCTCAGGATGCCGCTGTCGGCTCTCCGGCTCCACGGCAGAAGAGCAAAGCGACCATCGACACGCTGAGGGTCGGATGTCTCGCCATGGTTGAGAAGGTGAGTGCCGCTTGCTGTTCTACTTCCTACTTGTAGGAGATGATCGTAGGACCATTTTTTTCAAGGACCTTACTAATTCATTTCYAGGAAGGACGGCCTCGACGAGCAGAGATCTTGAGTATCAAAGACACAAAAAGCGGCCGGCAATTCTATTGCAACTTTGATAACTTCAACAAGCGTCTCGACGAGTGGGTCCCGGCCGCAAGGATAGATTTTGACCAGGAAGTTGAATGGCCGAATCCAGAGAAGCCCAAAGAGCCCAAGAAAGCCGCTGCTCCCCCAGCGAAGAAGACCTCAGCTGCCCCGAAGAAAGCACAAAAGCGACCTGCTGTTACACGGGAGGCGTCCATTGCCTCAGAAGGAGAGACGCCACGATGGAACGATCTTGGGTCTCAAAAAGCTACACCCGATGCCGAAGAGGACGATAAAATGACCCTCGCTTTGGATCTTGACGAGCCTACCCCTAAGCCGGAGGACGAAGATGCTATGGATATTGATGATGCCACTGCGGAGGCTGTCAAAGCCAAGAAAGAGGCGCCCGAACAATTCAGCCGTGAAGAGGAGATAGAGAAGCTCAGGACTAGCGGCTCTATGACCCAGAACCAAGCAGAGATTTCACGTATTCGAAACATATCAAAAGTCCAGTTTGGCAACTACGACTTATACCCGTGGTACTTCTCTCCTTACCCCGAGGCTTTTAGCCAGGAAGATCTTATGTACATTTGCGAGTTCTGCCTGTCTTATTTTGGCGAACTGAAACCCTTCACCCGGCATCGATCAAAGTGTCAGATGCTACATCCACCTGGTAATGAGATCTATCGGGACGATTACGTCTCCTTCTTCGAGATTGATGGCCGCCGACAACGAACGTGGTGCCGAAATCTGTGCCTCCTCTCCAAAATGTTCCTTGATCACAAGACACTCTACTACGACGTCGACCCTTTCCTCTTCTACGTGATGACGACTCGGGATGAGAAAGGATGTCATTTGGTTGGCTACTTCTCAAAAGAAAAAGAGAGTGCTGATAATTATAATGTTGCTTGTATCCTTACCCTTCCGCARTTTCAGCGTAAAGGATATGGCCGATTACTCATTCAATTTTCTTATGAATTGACGAAGATTGAGGGCAAGCAGGGGTCTCCGGAGAAACCCCTGTCAGATTTAGGTCTCTTATCCTATAGACAATACTGGACCGAGAATCTAGTGGAGCTTCTCCTCGAATTCAACGCAGATGGTGAGAGGTGCAACATTGAAGGACTCGCAACAAAACTCGCGATGACACCTACAGATGTAGAGAGTACGTTGCAGGCGCTCCGGATGCAGGTTTACCACAAGGGTGAACACAAGATTGTAATACCGACCCACTTAATCGAAAGAAACAAGGCTATGAAGGAAAAGCAAAAAATGAAACCGAAAAGACAAATTGATCCRGCGAGGATACAATGGAAGCCTCCTACGTTCAATGCAAGCAATCGCACTTGGGGTTGGTGAGGCTGATACCCAAGATGGTAGGCGTTATGGGCTTCGGACGAGAGCATGGGATGGTGTTTGGTTGCACATTCGAGTTTTACGGGGAAAGCATTTGAGCGTGGGGAGTTGATGGGGCCGGGAGTACTTTTCAAAAGGCATTAGGAATAGAAATCCAGTTCAGACAATAACGAAGTATTATTCAAATACTTCCAAAGCAGCCTAGATCCAAGCTTTTGTATCCAAAATCTTTGGGTATTATGAATTATTGCCTAGTGGTTCAAGAATCATTGGACTAGGTATAGTATGGATTCCTTATCATACTTTCACAGCTGCAGCTTAACTTGCGAGCGACACTTCGAAACGTCGGATTACTCGGTCATCAGACCATTCTATTCCCATCCCTTCAACGCAGTATTATACACTATTTTCTGACTGTCCCATGCCTGATGGAATACTTTAACATCCCTCAACTTCTGCAGCAGGAAATTCCTGTACAGTCCTTCACTGACTCCAACGTGCTCAACTTTCAGCTCTCCTTCATCCTACTCTTCTCAGCTCAAAGCCGAAGTCATCTCACCCCTAATAAACATACTCCACCCTCCCCTCCAGCCCCTCCCTCACAACCCTCCTAATCTCCCCTGTCATCCGCTTATCTAAAAACGCAACCCCCAGCTCCTGACTCGTGAACCAACTAGCGCGATCCATATTCCCACTCCCCAACACCGTGATCTCTTCATCAACAATAACGGATTTCAAGTGGTTCTTCACAGGTTCATCCTTCTCCGTCCCTCCTCTTCTCTTCCGAAAATACCCAATCTTCAGCTTCCCCGGCCTGACCCCCTGTTCCAGGTCCACGTGCAGAGCGCTATACTTCCGCCGAAGTTTCCAGAGCTCGAACTCGGTGATGGTGCCGGCTGTGAGGAGCTGCTCCAGGATCATGAGCCGGGAAGACGTGATGAGGTGGACGGAGATGCCGAGTTTGAGAGYGGAGAGAAGCGCGGAGATGAGGGGCGCGCAGGTGAGGTTGGGCGTTTGGATGTAGATRCTGTGTTTTGCGGTGCCGATGATGTGAAGCAGGAAGATGTTGAGGGGCGTTTGTGGTGGCTTTGGGGGAGAGAGCCAGAAGGGGCGGGAATTGGGGTTTGTGTGGTGGGGTGAGGGGAGGAGGATTGTGGGGATTGGTGGGGACGGGGGAAATGTGATGCTGTTGATGAGAGAGTAATGCTGGTCTTCTAAAAGTGGTTCAGGGAGGCTGTGGTCTGTGAATGTGGGCAGAGGAGGTAAGCCCCTTGCCCAGACTGAGGAATAGAAATCGAGAAGCTTTTGGCAAATCTCTCCTCGCATCTCGATACAGCCCTCGAACCACTCCTCCCAGCTTACATTACAACTTGGCATGAAAGCCAGCTTCCTATCAACACAAATGAACTTTGGATGCATTACGGAGAACGGCCTCAGGAAGACACTTTTTACGACCAGTTCTAGGCCGGGAAGTGCTTGCGCGTCTGGCAATCCCATTGAGACCCATGAGGAAGGCGGATATAGTTTCCCATCTAATGACGATGTGTGGAATAATTTCTGCGCAAGAGATAGGGATGAGAAGCAGATCCGGACTTGGATCTTGCGGCTTTGGGCAATGGCCTTTTCGGACAGCTTGAGTAGTAGAGCAGACAGAGATTTCTGGGATTGAGACTTTGCCCAGAAGCAAGTCACAATTATGAGTTCGTAGTTTGCTGCTAAGCACTTTGAGAAGGTGTTGGAGAGAAGTTGGGAGCCCGTTCCAAGGTAGAAACTGACGGGTTGTGAAGTAGTGACGAGAGTCTCAGGCGAGGCTGCGTAGTAGGAAGGATTTTCATCTTTGTCGGCTTCTGCATGGCTCTGGAACTCAAGCCAGTCGTTGATTATCGGTATCGGCGTGGAGGATGCTGTCATGTTTGCAATAGGTAGTGATTGTTGCACTAAGGCTTTCCGTCTCAAAGTTGCAGATTCATGGGCGTGCTTGCCTTCCCCGGTGCTGGCAGTTTGTCGCCAGGAAACACGTTGAGTTGATATGTAGTATCTTGCCGATGGTAGATTGACGCCCCACGCGTTTTACCCTTACGCGCGGTCACCTGGTCTACTGTAAGGTCACGTGTGCTTCACGAAAGCATCAGCGACAGCAAATGGACCTTAGGTATGAAGGCATGACAAGATTCTAGCTCTYTATGCAAATCCAGATGCATATGTCGGCCTTTCCATTCATTTCGATTACTCCGCTGTAACTGATTACATATAAAGATGTAAAAATATACAAATATACAAATATACAAATATACAAGTCGTAGATTGTCCCGACGAAAGGGAGATGTGCCTGAACCTCGGCCCGCCTCGCTATTACAGTAGGGTAGCCGTACCTAGCAGGGTCTAGTGGGTGCATCTTCACATTCACAAAGATAGATCGATAGCATCACCYWGTCATTGCCACTCCACTCCACTGCCGCCCCCCCCGTCCCCCTTCCCATTTCCATTTCCATCCACAACATTCACCTCCATTGCTCCGCCGCTTAGCACAGCCCTATTCGGCCTTGATAACACCACCACCTATTCACGATCGATTTTCCATTGATTTGATTTCCCCTCATCYCTACTCCATCTATAATAATAATYATGGCGCCTCCCCCTACCAGGCCCGCTACCGCTACCCATCCCATCATCCCCTTAGCTAGGAACACCGTCCTCTTGCCCGGAATCGTGCTGCGCATCCCAATAGCCGGCAATCGAACAGACATCCCAGCTCTGCTGTCCAATATCTATAGCCGCGCCGCTTCCAAGACCCCGAGGGATCGCTCTGACCATGTCAACGTCGTCTGYGTCCCCCTCAATTCGCCATACCTCGCACCTTCTGGACAAAAGATGATCTCGCAGGACGGGAGGAGTCCAGGRCGGCCAGAGGTAGACCCTGCGAATGCTACAAAAGACGACCTATTTGGATACGGAGTTGCGGCAAAGATAACCGGTGTTGAGGGGAGGGGCACTGGTGAATTTGCTCTGCTGGTGGAAGGACTGGCTAGGGTGAAGATTGAAGAAGTGCTCAAGGAACGCCCTTACTTCGAAGCAAAGGTCACGTATCACTACGATGATGGTGAGAATCTCTTCCACTCGGTGCAACATTTTATACCTGCCACTAGCTAACATGTTCAAGTTGTTTCTCCAGAAGATGTTGCTATCCAAGGCCTCTTTGCCCACCTGCGACAGCTCTCCCGAGAACTTCTCACCTTGTTGAGGCTGTCATCGATCCTCCCGCGAAGCTCCGGTTCTCCGGGTATCTCCACAGTGCTTGCCCGACGGCTCGAACTCTATATTGCCAAGAAAGGGTTGCAGGATGCGGGCGTTCTTGCGGACTTTATGACGAATATTGTGGAGGCCTCACTGGAAGAGAAATTGGGGGTTTTGGCTGCATTGGATGTTAAAGACCGTTTGGAAAAGGCCATTGCTCTCCTTCAGCGGCAAGTTGGAAATATCAAAAGTAATGTCTCAATCACGACCATCGCCAGTACAGGCATCCCCTCCAATATCGACTTGGATCAGATGAACAGGATCAATAATCAGAGGATGAGAAGACCCGGCATGTCAGGAATACCGTTGCCCGGRATGGGCGGAATGGGACCACCCTCGGATGAAGACCAAGAACCAAATGAAATGGATGAATTGAAGAAGAAGATTGATGCTGCGAAAATGACGCCGGAGGCCGCCAAAGCTGCAGATCGGGAACTGAGACGCTTGAAGAAAATGTCACCCGCTTCGGCGGAGTATCAAGTCATGCGGAATTACTTGGAGAATCTAGCAGAGATACCCTGGTCCGCAGTGACAGCTGACCATCTGGGTCCTGACACTTTGCCTAAAGCGAGAAAGCAATTCGATGATGATCACTACGGCCTAGAGAGGGTAAAGAAGCGTTTGCTAGAATACCTTGCAGTCCTCAAGCTCAAGCAGTCCATTAACGAGGAATTGAATGCTCAGATTACCAAGGCTGAAGAGGACAAGGCTATCGAAAAGGTAGAGATTCTAAAGAGCCAACGAAGAGTTGACAAATCACCCATCCTTCTTCTTGTTGGTCCCCCGGGTGTTGGAAAGACGAGCCTTGCAAAATCCGTTGCAACAGCTCTAGGAAGAAAGTTTCATCGCATTTCTCTTGGGGGAGTACGAGACGAAGCCGAGATCCGAGGGCATCGTAGGACTTATGTTGCAGCCATGCCAGGTCTGATCGTACAAGGCCTCAAGAAAGTGGGGGTTTCCAACCCTGTCTTTCTGTTGGACGAGATTGATAAAGTTGGGTTAGTGTTCTCGAAAAGGTATCACAGTTTCAAACTCTAATTGCTTGCAGTACATCGAATTTCAACGGCGATCCGTCCGCCGCAATGCTAGAAGTTCTAGATCCCGAACAGAATTATACATTCACCGACCACTACGTCGGCATCCCTATAGATCTCTCGAAGGTCCTTTTCATTGCCACTGCGAATAGCCTTGATACCATACCCCCTCCGCTTCTCGACCGTATGGAAACCATCAACTTGTCGGGCTACACCACCTTGGAAAAGCGACACATCGCACTACAGCACTTGATTCCAAAGCAGATCCGTACAAGTAGGTCTTCCATGTCATTGATACATGTAGATGCTGACGTGTGTAGATGGTCTCGGGGAGGGGCAGGTTGAGTTCAACCAAGACGTTGTGTCCAAAATCATCGAGTCGTACACAAGGGAGTCAGGTGTTCGTAACTTAGAAAGAGAAATTGGCTCTGTATGCCGTGCAAAAGCCGTGGAATATGCTGAAGCCAAAGACTCAGGAAACCCTCGTATGGACTTCTGACCTTGCGGGTATGTGGTTGCTGACATGGTTCTGCAGAGAAATACAAGCCCCAGTTGAGTGTGCAAGACCTCGAAGACATCCTCGGGATCGAAAAGTTTGACGAGGAAATCGCCGAGAAGACAAGGTTTTTATTTGCCCCTTTTCTTTGCTGCCTAATGTCGTGTTTCTAAGGGTGTAGCATGGAGTACATGCAAGATACTCGGTAGAAATATCGCCGAATGGGACGGGTGCTGACAATCTAACCAGTCGTCCTGGGATCGTAACGGGTCTCGTGGCCTACAGTTCCGGTGGAAACGGTAGCATACTTTTCATCGAGGTGGCTGACATGCCCGGAAGCGGTTCTGTGCAGCTCACCGGCAAGCTTGGTGATGTACTCAAGGAAAGTGTCGAGGTCGCGCTCTCATGGGTGAAAGCCCATGCATACGAGCTTGGTCTCACACACGACCCCTCTGAAAACATCATGAAGAAGCGCAGCATTCATGTGCATTGCCCGTCAGGCGCGATCCCCAAGGTCAGCACCCTCAACATTTTACCGAACTTGATTGCTGACAACATTCAGGATGGCCCCTCTGCAGGTATGGCGCACACCATTGCGCTCATTTCGTTGTTTTCAGGCAAGCCTGTACCTCCCACCATGGCAATGACTGTAAGTTATCCCCGATAGGTTTACACCTCGATTACGCTAACACAGTGTAGGGCGAAATATCTCTACGTGGCCGTGTTACTGCGGTCGGAGGTATCAAGGAGAAATTGATCGGGGCCCTTCGTGCTGGTGTGAAAACGGTCCTTCTTCCGGCGCAGAACAAGAAGGAGTATGTTCCATCATCAACCCTATGTCTGATTCTTTGATTGGCTAAAAACGGTCCAGTGCTAAAGACCTTCCACAAGAAGTGAAGGATGGCTTGGAGATCATTCACGTGAGGTAAGTTACACCGATCAGCCTGCCCAAAAATCTCCGCTCAAGATATATTTGCAGACATATCTGGGAAGCAATGCGGTACGTATGGCCGGAAGCACACTGGCCGGGTGAGAATTTCGCAGGCATCGAGAGCCAGCTGTAAGCAGAGAGCGAGCCTGGACCTCGACTGGACCTGGCGTCCCATTGAACATGCCTTGAGTATTCTTTTTTCCCCTACCATGTATACATCACGATTTTATTTTGGAGGGTGCGTTTTTGAACATGGCGTTTTCTGGATGCAAGCATTCGGTAGAGGTGTCACAGCATTAGTTGTATCTATTATTGAAATCACATTACCAATGGTGCATCGCGCCACGTCGTGCTCTTGGTTATATGGTAGGTTTTCTTCTTTTACATCTGTTCTAGTCTGCCCCTCATTCTCCAACCCTAGTCCTAGTCGCTGTCCTGCATCCCTTTGTCCCTTTCTCAAGTTCTTTGGCCGCGGTCTCGGCCACATACGAACATTTACACAAGCACGGCATCCCAACCGCACGTCATAGGGTCGTGCATCGGAGACTTCTGCGCTCACTTGAGCGGCCGTCCAATTTCCGCGTTCCGAACATTTGGTTACATGCGTGGAACTTTCTTTCCCATCACGTGTGCGAAACGATGTATGCAGGCGGATGCGTGCAGGTATGCTGTGGGAGGATGCGGTGGCGCTTTCGGAGGCTTTTGTGTCTGGATCTGCGGTGCGCTGCATGCGTGCATGCAGTTGCAGATTTGTGGTATGCATATGCTGGGTTTTGTGGCTGAGCTTTGCAGGGGCAGGTCGGAAGTATCCTGTTCTGTGAAAATGGAATTTGTTTTTTTTGTGTTTGGGAGATATGAGCAATGGGCAACTGTGTCTGGTAGACGCCAAGTGGTCTGTCCAGAATCTGCTGAGCAGTTTTTCATTGGCTTCGCTGATACAGCAGTGCCACCTACTATTATCCCAGTACCTATCCTGTTAGCTATGCATGCTCTAGGGGCAAAGTCGCCAGATTTTGCGTGCCCAGATCATGAACAGACTCCACACAGTGTGCGTCAATTCCTTCATCACCRACTGACCCCAGTTTATCCGCCTTCGCTATGCTCCCTGGCTGACGGATTGCATCATCCGATTCTTACCTTTGTTAAATACAAATCACCGCAAAAAGGCAAGAAAACGTGGTCGATCCGGGTGATATTTCATGCACCCCAGATTGAAGTTCTTGKGTTGATCAAGGAAGCGTGGCCGTCGATCTTTGAAGGATGGGAAAATATAGTATTTGGGAAGCCGGAACGGCAGTTGCAAGGCGTAGATCAGCTTGTTATGTTTCCATAGTAAGATCAATCTACGGGTAAGCTTAATTCAAGACAGCTGAGCCACAGCTAATGATTCAACTAAAACTCCTCGGATGCGATCTTGGGAAAGCTAAGCTCGGGTGGACACCCTAGCCGCAAAAAATGTCCAAGTAAAGGCTAGCCTTGGTGTGCTAGAGGTACAGAGTAAGGCGAGTTAGTGGCATAAGTTCCCTGATTCATTTTCAAATTTTCGCGGAGTTGCTACTTGAATCAGGTAGACTGGTGTTGATCTGCCGATAGTAGTTTCTCGGCCCGCTTGAGTATCTGAGATGTAGACAATAGAGATTTAGGAGGTGGGTAATGTCCGATACAACTACTCCGCGGGGCTTCGGTTACGGAGTATTGATTCATTCCCAGTGATCAGATCCCTCAATTGACTCCCGCTAGCTAGCTTCTTCTAACTCCACTTGGTTTTTCCCAATTTAGGTGAACTTTGGTCTATTGACTAGATGAAGTCTCGTGCAAATTTGAAGAACGGACATCTTCTACTAGACAAGCACATGACAAAGTCTTGGAGTAACGGCTATTGCCTGTTTATTGAAACGGTTATTGAAATATGAAATTGCAGTTCTCACTTTATGGGCATAGTTAGACGCGAGCGTTGAAATCCGCTATCGATAGTACCGTTATGACGGATGCCGCTGCCTATCGCCCTGTCGGACTAGYAATAATAAGGTCGGCAACAGCTGCTGCACATCATTAGTGTTGGGCTGAAAGACCTTGGAGCCTATTRGGATGCTGGCTGATRGCGTGCCACAATAAGCTTCAAGGCTTGAACATAGCGGGGCTTGGGCTTAGGCATCGTACCTACTGCGGCAGCTAGGCTGTCTTTTGGTCTATGGACGTCTCTAGATGATGGAAGGAGTTAGCCTGACAGTTTTGACATATAGCTACTGTACATTGCAGCTGAGCTCTGCCGTCCATTGTCCGCATAGAGCCCTCGACGACGTCTCGACTCTCGACAGGGCAAAATTCAAGCACCGGAATGGTTTGTCCCAGATCCTGATACTTTAGATTCCCTTCGGAGCTTTTGAGATCGGCGGGCGGGTGATATCTTTCGGAGATCTCGCAAAACTCGCCTACGGACGAGGAAAGAAGGGTACATCCGTAGAATGAGCACATAGCTGAAAGTGTATTGACTTTTGGTCAAGTGGGGCACATTTGAAGGCTTATACGAAGCACCCGCGCYAATCGCTCGCAAGGTGCTTCTGAAGTACGGTGCTGTAAAAGTGGGAGACTTAGAGCATTATGCAACATACTCAGATTAGTACGTCTAATACATCTGCCAATGAGTCTATGAAGGATAAGGACAGCTTGTTTGAGRCGGCATATCCTACCAAACGGTCAGCCTCGCAGAGGGGGGAACTGGAGGGGCYAGGCCAAGCTACTTGTCTGGAGCACTCCGTAGTGCTGAGCGGTACGGAAACATCGCCTCGTTCGTTATTCCCGGGAGCATACCTTCATACAATGCTCTTAATTTAAGTGGTTGGTATTCCCAATCTTAATAAAGTGCGCAAAGGCGAAACCGACAGGCAATCAAACGGCTTCTGTCGCCGTCAAATCGTTGAGAAGACTCGTCCATACCGGCTAGATCTTGCGCTCTRGCCCAGTATGAAGGCGCTTATAGACAGATCTGCTCGTACCTGGGAAGTTAGCGGATCAGACAGCTGTCGTCAGCTGGAGTGCAGTAGTAACTSGACCCTGGCCCATAGCTTGAGGCAGGTGCAGTCGAGCCATCAATGCGTTTTGAAGTAGGCTCAGTGGACATTAGAGCAAGGGCGTCTCCTGACCATCAAGCCGTTATCCGGTTCGCGATTTGCAGTTTCGACGAGGGGAAGAGAAGGCATGAAGTGAAATTAAACATGGTGCGCTTTGATCTTGTTGTAATGCAGGATGCCATCGCGTATAGGGCCAAGGGCCTACGCTATAGCCAAGGGCAAGGTCAAGGTCTATTCGCGACTGAAAACCTGCCGTTATGATCGTCGACAACGGGGATCCTTCGCTACCAGCCTGCCAGACGCTCTGAGCTCGGCTGGGCTGGGTAACCAGAGCGCTGGATACTCCATAATGCAGTCTATTTATATCGTTGTCGACTCAGTATTTTTCGGCAACATACTTATGGCACAGGATAGCATAGCATAGTAACGATACATCAACAGTGAGACCGTAGCAACAGCATCCTGGAGCTCAACATAACAGACAATTCAGTCGCGATTGCAAGTCTTCCATAAAAATTCTACGGCCGAATTGGCAGATCTGATTACTGTGCTGCCGCATGAAAACCGGACTGTGCGCCGCGGTCGGATTCGTCAAATCGCCAGGGACCAGGCCAGGGACCAGCAAGGGGCTCGTGTCGAATTATTGCTCCAAATTCTCCGTCTGGAAATGAACCTTTATGCCTTCTCCTCGCTTTCGGCGCTCTGTTCTTAATGCGCTGCGCCCAATGTCAGAGCKCTACGAGAGTGCCTGGTGCCGTCCCCCGCATCCGCATCCGCATCCGCATCCGCATCTAGCGATGCAAATACATCGTAATATATCGCCGTCGCCTTAGCTTCCAAAACCTGCCAGATCTCCCCGATGATCCGAATCAAACCGCCCTGTTTAGGTATATAAATCTGCGATTGGATGTCGGCTCATTGTTGGCCCCTCTTCTTTTTCCTTCCTTCAACTCCCTTTCCCATCCCACTTCGACCCTAGCTAACGTATGATGTCCGTCCATGAAATGAGACGACGTGATGAAGTCATTCTCCCGCGCCGGTCTCGAGATCTGTTCTTAGATCCTACGAGCATTTGTTGAAGTGAATTTCCTTCATTAATTTAATATTAATCAATCTGCTGCATACATACCTTGTTCCGGGGTCCATCCGCTTCGTCAATCCTCTTCCACTAGAACAGGATGAGATTGCCGCAAGATTTCTAATATTGGCACCCTGGTGAACGGAAGATAATGTCATCTCGTTCCGCCTCTGCTTCCATAGCTCTCAGTGCTAAGATGGGAAAGAATATGCCATTTTATGCTGTCTTGAGAATTCGAGTATAAGGGGTAGTTTCTCGCACCGCAAACCAGAAATCCCGAGTTCTTGGGGTCGTCATAAGATCAAGGCAAGACATATATGCCCTAGTCCCGACGATACCGACAATACCACTGAAATGCCACGAGGTTCAGGGAAGAGGCCGCACTTTCGTGCATAACAAACGAATCAACCGTTGCTATATGATGATTGTCGTATAGGTAAGGATAGCTTGCGGGTAGGGTCAGACACTGTGCGTTAGCAAAACCCTTACCCATGAAAAGCAAATCAATAGTGCGTCTGATGATACTGCCATCTCCGCCGCCCCAGGTATTTGTTGAGTTACAATGTGAAGGAACAAGGCGAGAAAAAAAACTTGTACTTTCACAAGAAGTCGCAATGTTCTCGGGCAGAATTCTCCCTCAGCGCAAGGAGGCGTATATATCTCCAATAGCGATTGCCTTCAAGAGCTCTTCTTCCACTGACATGACTCGTCCCGTACGCATGGAATATTCGAAAGCTCGTTAACCTTCGGTTCCTGTTCCTGGACGCTGAGAGAGGAATGGCATGCATAATAATGCCAAAGACAGCCGCCTGACCCGGCCTATATTAAATCACATAAGAGGCCAATAATGCCTGAACAAACGTGGAAATCTCGTACGGTTGAGGCTTGAACGCTTCCCGTCTCGTCTGAGCGTTGACTTTAGACGAACTATTGACAGGGCTATTTGCTGGAGCAAGAGCGCCGCTCGCATGCTCCTTGGCGGCTTGGAGACGTGCCGATTGGCGGTATGATATTTCAGCGATTCATCAAAGCTCCCTGGCACAGAATCAGAATCTGCGCACAGGGGTTCTCGAGTCGAACTCCAGGAACAGTCCTTCGTACAGCGCAGACAAATGGCACGGGCGGGCATGTGGTGAAAGGAGCCCCCCGCTAGACTGCATGGGGGCAAACTGTCAGATGGACCAAGGGACTGGTTCGCAGGAGTGCTAGGGGCTGGCGCTGCGGGAACAGGGAGGCCCAGAGCGGTTCAGGCAAGTCCTTGTGCGCCGGGCGGACGCAGTCCAGGGATAGTGGCCCCTGTCATCGAACACTGCAGCCACTAGAACAGGAAGGATGAGTCTTAGTGCGATCTAAAGTCGAAAGAACTCTACATTCATTCAATTATTGTCACCAAAGTACTTGTATACGTGAATACGAAGAAAATAGAAGACGGGCGACAAGCAGTTCCGAGACGCCTACGAAGCCAAAAAGCCCACCTCCACCTCCACCTCCACGGAGACGTCGGACCGCACGCTCGCGCTCTCGGAAAATAGGCGCATTATTGTTGTTCTCTGATCGGAGGCAGCAAAAATCGCCTATCACCCTGTTCACGTTCATGCGGGAGCGGCAAGTGTTCGTAATCCCTTTGAAATCGGACGTGAGCTCTCCACAGGCGCTGGCTTCCCTGCAAGAAAACGTGGGCGGCGAGGCGGCATCAGATCAAGTCTTCCCATCTGAAAAACCCGAGGGTGGGCTTCTATCCTGTACACGGACGAACAATGTAGGCTCTGTCATGTAACGACTGGCCGTAGCTGCAAAGGAAAAGGAAAGCATGGCAGTGGTGCGACACATGTGACGCCAATCTGTTGAGGAGCTGTGGCGTCTGCCGTAATTGCCGGCCGAAAAGAAAAAAGAAATGGTCGGGGGCAGAGCGCCGGGCACATTACATTGTATAGACCGAATGGAGAGCATACTGCAAGTGCAAGTGTTGGATTCCGGAAGGACCAATCTCATTCCTAAGAGAGTGGGAAATCGRGAATAGCCCGCGGCGGTAAAAAAGTGCCAAACGATATCAAGAACCGCGCCAATGGAGTCATTTGCTAGTAAGCCTCGAGATTCGGGAACACCACCGCGCTCGAAAGGACCCTGATCCCGTGCGCGATCTCATTGCGCACGTTGACACGGCGCAGCCGCAGCCTCTGCCACTGATCTGATCTGATCTATTCCTAACTTCGGCAGTGATGTATCGTGTTTTGCGGCCCGTGTGGCTTCCTCGTTGTGTGTAATGCATAACAACGTTAAATGGATGCGGCTCAGAAGAGCAGGTCTACCCGCGCATGTGTTTGATGCGAGCAGCGAAGAGCTCAGATGATAGAAGGTCGCGGTTTGATGCGCGTCTCTCCATCTTCTCAGAGATGTGGTTCGGTGGTCCTGGACGAAATACGAAGTGCCCTTCGGAGATTTTGTATTGTTCCAGTTCGTCTGGAGTTTGCTCTCCACATTTCCGCATGAAATGACACTGGGCACTTACCAGCTTTTGTTCAGAAGTCCCGTCGGCGTCACCTTGCCCTGTAATTTACGGTATGTATGCTTAACGCAGTTGCAAATTGCATTGTTTTGCCCTACGTCTTTCCAAAACCTGATGTTTTCGGATGCTTCAGGAACAGGGTGCTATTGGTCGTGAGTGAACTCTGTAGAAAAGTCTGTGGGCTAGGCGCATCGCAGTGTTTGTGGCTATATATCTCATCGTAACCCACAGATCAAGTTCATTGTGAGAGAAGAGACCTAGCCTCAGCAAAAGGCCTTTGACGCCCGGCCCTCTCACGCGTGCAAAGCCCTGTACGCCGATGATTTCGAGAAGACTGTACACCCTTTTCAGGAAGACGCAATATCAAACCGCAGTCAAGGTACGCACCCAAGTCCCAAGATGTCCCCATGTCCCCATGTCCCCATGTCCCCATGTCCCCATGTCATTCTTCGAAAGCTTAGCCCTGGGCTCCAATTCTTGTACCAATGTATCGAGGTATTCTTTTTGTCTGACCTGTACCACCCACACCTTGTTCCCAAAAGCCTGCAGCCAGGGTCTGTGGGAGGACGCAGGTGTTCTCGCGGCGGGTTCCAGCAAACCAACGCCAACATGCAAGCCAACATCTGCAGAGCGGCAGGCGCTCATCGATTGCCATGCCTTGCCTTGCCTTGCCTCTTTGGTTTTGTGTCTGGGCTTGCGCTTGCGCTTGC
This sequence comes from Lachnum nothofagi, assembly GCA_003988875.1. Taxonomy (NCBI): domain Eukaryota; kingdom Fungi; phylum Ascomycota; class Leotiomycetes; order Helotiales; family Lachnaceae; genus Lachnum; species Lachnum nothofagi. The sequence goes on from QYSG01001115.1 coordinate 20,616, forward strand.
GCCTGAGCCGATGTCTGTCCCAAGCTCTCTGGGCTCGCCCGGCAATCCACCTGCCCCTCTGCTTTACTGCCGCACGCTTCGTGGGCCGCAAATAATTTCCTGGGCCAGGACCCAAACTAAACTTTGCAGGGATAGGCTTTAAGATCAACCCCTCTACGGCGCTACTGCACGTCCTCTCCAGCGTCCCCACCCACTAATCGAGCCCCTGTCGCCGGGCCTGACGCCTGTCCCAGCCCGTCGTGTACCCACCCTCGAAGTCCTCGCTCCCAATCCACATTCCAGCGTCAAGAAAACGTAGTGGCACCCAGCACACCGGCTCCTCGACCACCGTGCTGCTCGGCTCTGCATTGTTTCTCCCTCTTATATTGTCCCTGCCAGCGGCTCCYCAGCCCCCGCCCCATYCCCGCCCCAGAGCGCGTGTGCTCCCTCGATGGCTGTTGGCATCCAGTCCCGCGCCAGTCCCGCCTCCAGCAGCTGCTCCGGATAACGCTCCGTCTGCCATGGTCCTGCCCCGCTCTCGAACTTCCAGTCTCTGCCACCCGCGAAACTCGTCTCGGCCGTTGCAACTTTGCAGCTCTGTGCCATCTTCGAGAAAAAACGAGACGGGACGAGACGGGACGAGGGCAAGCCCGCCGCACAAGACTTCGTGCACCGTCGGCTAGACGTTCCCTCTCATKGTCGTCCTGACTCCAGGTGACCGTCTTTTGCCCAGGGCATCCTCGACATACACCCCCCAGACGACTCGCAACCGAATTACACGCTATCTGCGCCTAGTCCAGCCTCACCCATGCCCACGCCCATGCCCACGCCCATGCCCACGCCCATGYCCGCCTAGCGATATATCCCTGGTCTCTACATCTATCCCTCTCCCTATCCCTAACCTGACTTGCCTTGCTTGCCCTTCCGACCCGCATCATATTTTCACACTTTCTGCCGGACGATTGACTTTGTTCAAGAGCTTTCTTGATCTCGCCACGTCGACTGCTTCAACACCAGCATATATCCAGACACTCAATTGTTTGTATAGCTCCAGTTTGCATTTTGTTTGGCACTTGCAGTTGGTCTTGCCCCGGCGACGGAACCGAGACAGCAATTTCTGGGGATATTCTTGACACSCCCCTCGAGGAGCTCCCCTCCACAGTCTTCGGATATTCCTTACACACGTCCGCCAGACAGCCTCTCTCTGTCTGCACTTCACCGAACACGTCAGTTCTTCACGAACATCTCGCAGCTGCAGTATTACCTGCAATACCTTTTCTGTCCAGCTCTGTCTCGGTGGCTGTGGAACAAACTCATAGGTCCGTTAAAGAACACGCTTCCGAACTTTGGACTTTCTAACCTAGCTTACCTAGTATTTGATCCTTTACTCGGCGTGTAGAGGTTTCGTGGGTGCTGAGGTTAGTTATATTCCCATCAAGTAGTCCCACTCCCTTGGATGCTGATCTTCTCAAGGCACTCCAAGCTCTATCTGCCAAATCGAAGCTAATTCAGCGCATCTCATCATCGAAAGGATCACGGAGCATGCGGCTGTTAAGTAGGAAAACAGCACGACTTATACACTAGCCTTCCAGACTCAGTGGGATCATCGCGAGGCCCAGATCGAGCTCCTTGGACCAGCTATAGCTTGGCTGATTCAGTCATTTCCATGCCATCCCTACTAAATTACAGCGATTCTTCGTATACTTCGCTCGGCCAACGGCGTGGAAAATCAGATCTGGCGCGCTTCTCTCTTGACCTGAGCTGGGCCAGAGCGGTGTCCGACAGTGCTCGCTCGCGGGCGTACCCGTCTCCGCCCATGTCAGGATCTCCACCACTTCCACCAAGACGAAATCTCGATTCGAGTGATCGCAGTCATGGAARCTATGGCCAAAGTAGCCAGGAGGCCTATTCAGGAATCCAGACGCCTCATTCAGAGATAGGGGAAGGAAGGGTTCCGCCACTCAGAGCATACCAACAGGAGCAGCCCCACCTGTCCTCCTATCCTCCTCAATACCGAATGGAGGATATACAACCAGGGCCGTCTCTTCCTTACCAACAGCGCGGGCCGCCAATTCCCCAACATCTAATGCAACAGCAGCATCCCACGTTTCGACCACAAGTTCCACAGCCTCCTGCGTCCTCAACGCCGGATCGACCTTCAACTGGAGAAGCTGCCGAATATTCTGGGTCTCCCAAGGCCCAAAGAAAGACAAAAGGACATGTCGCCTCGGCTTGTGTTCCCTGCAAGAGGGCGCATCTTAGGCAAGTTCCCTCCGCCCTTCAATTGCATCAGGAACTCAACGCTAACCTCTATCAGGTGTGATGGTACGTCTATTTTTCATTAACACTCCTCCCTTGTTGCTTTTTGTATTCGAACTTGTCCATRAATGGCGATTGTGGAACTCTGGTTTCTTTTTGCTTAATCGAATTGGTCGCGTTTTACTGCACGGCGGGTCATTCAGCCACCCTTTATTCGTGTTACACGGCAGCCCGTGATTTTCCCAGCCAACGTGGCTTAGGTTGATAATTGGCATTGATATCATCGAAGCTCCTCTGCTTTGTCTCTGCCGAACACCGCGCTCCAGCGAGCCATAATCTGAGCTAGTCATTGCAGCGCTGTCGTCGAAATCTTTGCAGGTGGGGCTGGATCGGATTTCTGTGCCGCACGGTACAAGAGGGGTCATCGAGGGTGAGACTCGGCGAGCCCGGCGCAGGGAAGTTGGAACAGACCCCTGAAAGGAGCCATGAGCCATAGAGCAAGCCATATCTGCGACTCCAGTGTTGACCTTTCGGCGGGGTGCCGAGCCGATTATAGACCATTCCCACAGCGTTGTGTGTTTTATAGCAATAGAAGCAAGCGCATCAATCGCTAGACTCAGCCCAGCGGGCTCAGTGAGCTTGCTATCTGAATTCCTATCCCGAATACAACCTCAAATACAGACCAGGGTGAGGTGACATTTCGGTGTCTGTATCAAAACTCCAAGAGCAAATCCTGGTGGCGCCTTTTCGTCGTCGTCGGAATGACAATCTCATAAGACGACAGGGCATTCTTGGTCATCAAGTAGTGATGGCAAGGCTTTTTCACCCGTAGTCAGAATACGTATTTGTGATTGTCTTGAATATCCATTGAGTTTCGTAGCCGCTATTCAGCGCTCTTTCCGCGGCGTGTGGGGTAATAATTTGGAATTCGTTCGCACTTGCTCCGCTTTACTTTTGCTCCGAGAATCCGACTGACTATTTGGCCACAGCGCAACGACCCTGTTCTCGCTGTTTATCCAATGGCAAGGAGGACGCGTGCATTGACGTACAACACAAGAAAAGAGGACGGCCGCGACTGCGAGATGAAAGGGAGCAGCGTTATGAAAGCCTAGGGCCTGGATACCCCCACCAACAACACGAGAGCTCCATGAGACGCCCCCTATCTTCATATTATCCCCAGGAGGCTCCGATGCCCGCATTTGGAGATCCGCTCTATCGATCAGGATCGTATAGAGTTTTGAAATCTCAAGGTTCTTTGGCTCCAAAGTACCTGGATCATGCCTCACCTGCCGATACGAACGTGTTCGGGGGATCGATGGCACAATCGTCACGGGCAGTTGTGCCACAGGAGCCACTTTGTGCATATCTCACCATAGACATGCAAATTGCGAAGGCAACTCGAAGTTTTTGCGATGCGGTTKGCTCGCATGGGCTGGTTTCGAGGAGGTTTCAAGACATCGTGAGCGTGAACGATCGTGAGAAATTAGGCCGATTGCAGAAATTTTTTGATGAAGAGCGCCGCTTGAGAGAACCCAACTACCTTCCACCTATATTTTCCAAGTTTGAAGAGGATAGGATTATCCAGTCGGTGGGATTTGAGTCTAATGAGGTTGGGCAGTTGCAACAAAATCGTCATGAGATGATCATGTTTCAAGGTTCGGACGGTCAGCAACGTATCCTCCAAGCCCGTTTTGGTTTGGCAAAGAAAGAGTCCACGTATTTCATTGTGGTGACGGCCCAAGTACCAGAACCAGCGACACCGCAAACATTCCACCAGCCCTCCCCATCACCGTACGCGCGTGATCAGTACGCTCGGGAGGCGCAATATGGATTCCAGGCAGCGCAACCACCATTCCCTCCAAACCAAGGTCCATCGGCTTTCATGCCTGGCCAAGGGTTCGCTGATCCTCGCGAGGGATCGATGATGTATAGGCCTCCTGGCCCCTTGGGACCGACTACTCCAATTCCAGCAAGCATGGCCGCTTTCTCTCCAGCCCAGACGAGACCAGACTATTCGTCCCAGAGTCATCAAACCACCCCACGAAGTGAGCTGCCGCAAGGACAATCACAGCGGCAGCGCGATCTCCAGTTACCCCCAATTCGCGACCAACGCAGCGAGGCTTCGTCTACTAGCTTTGAGCAGAGGCGTGATGATCGTAGCAGTCGCGTCGATATTGGAGGTCTTCTAGAAAAGCCGCGTACAACAATGGGTCGGTGAACTTGATGGAAGTCCAGTATCCTGGCACGCTGGAGCTTGAACGGATGGGGTTCCCGAACTCATATTCGCATTACTTCGCGACGCGCCGGCGGTATTGTTCGAAAGACGCGGTTTGCTGATGCGTCGCTACGACCATGATGCGTGTAAAGCTTTGGTAACGGCCTGGATGATAAAATACTTTCTTGTAAAATAGTTCTTGGATGATAGGTCCTTTGCATGTCTTTGCGAGATACCACCATGTACAAYACTGGGCCCTTCAGCCTGCTCGCGGGCATGGCCATGCCCCGACGCGATTCGGCGTTTCTGCATCTGGATTTTCTTTTCCTTTCCATTTTTCTGGGTCCATCGGAGCGGGYCATGTGCTGTACGATATGCGAGAGCGGCAGGAGGAGGAGGGGGAGGAGAAGAATACGATAGTTCAATAGTTCTTGTGACGCTATGTAGCGAAATGTATGATTGTCACGAAGATGTCTTTGTGATGTTTGTTCGAGATCTGGCGGTGAGGGTGAGGTGAGGGTGAAGGTGAAGTCGAAGTTGATTCGCGCTGCGCTACGCTACCTAAAATCTGCAATCTCGGATACGACCTTTGCCTTGCCATATTCTTATTAGGGACTGATATAGCAGAAGGTCAGCTAAACCTGAAAGGAAAAGTCGTGGAAGAAAAGGGCTGCACCGGATTCACGTGCCGGCATCCTGAATTAGGTAGTAAACGGCTTAACAAGCAAAAAGAGAKATCAAAAAATCAGATATCAAAAAAGGTCAACGGCARGTACGCACATAGGTGCATAGATACCTCCGTAGGTGGGCGGACTTYTGAGGCGGAACCCCATGGATTCATATAGTATTGCAGCGTGAGGTGCTGTTTCATGGTTGAAACAAAACTGCACCGAGTACATGCAGTCACCGGGCACTGGCCAGTTCGCCGGCACATGTACTGATGTACTGCGCGAGAGTGGAAATGGCCTCATATGTGCAGCAATCGTAACCGTAGCCGCAGTACAAGTGCTGTATGTACCAGACTCCCGGCGGTGGTTCTTGTTCCTGCGTCCCACCCGCACGGCTCAACGGCCATCATGTTTCCCCTTGCCCTGGTCGATACTGCGCCCACTTATTGGTTTATATCTTCCGAGATCATTGCTATCCGCCCCGAGAGAAACCTACTTTTGTGGGGCCGTGTACGGATAGAAGTGTCACGCTTTTSGCTGTGCCCCCCCAGCCGAGAAGAGAAGTTCAGCGACGGGCAGAAATTCCCCACTCCCACTCCCACTCCCACACAATCCCTGTTGCAGCACCCCCTCACTCTCATCCTCATGCCAGCCCCTCACGTACATACTTGGCAATAGCAGCATCATCCATCATACCCAGGTAGTTCGATGATGTTCATGTTCTGTCTGTGTTTCCGTCATAGTCGAGAATATCCGCATAATTCTTATTGCTCTTAAAGTCCGCGCTTCAGCCGCCGAGCAGAAACCGCGTATATCCAAGCAGAACATCCATCAGCAATGGCTGCTCCGCCCTCCGAGTACCTCGCTGCCAAAACTGCTTCACTGGAGGCACAGGCACCCGTACCCCCTTCTCAAGTGAGTACTCGTTCGTTTTCCCGACGGAAACCCTTCTCGGGTAGTTTTCGAAGCTGTACAAATTGCTGCTCTGAGTTTGGCCCTTATTCGATTGTTGATGAACACCGTTATCCACAAAGAAACTACACTAACTCCCGCTCTCTACCAAGGCCCGAGCCGCCCAGGTTCCTCTGCAGTCCTTCAACCTCCCCATATTCCCTCCTGAATCCTTCACCGCCGGCCTCACGGCTCTGATCCTCACCTCAGATATCAAGCTCGACGAATATACCACCATCCTCACYCAGCCCTTCTCCGTCCCCTCCCTACCCCCATCCATTACCAGCCTGACCCTCGAGCTATTCTCCCTAGGCTACCCGCCCGGCTTCCTAACCGCCTTGGGAAAAGCACTTCCGAACTTGAAGGCCCTGACTCTGTACTCGCAGCTCTTCGCCGGCACTACTCTTCAGTCACAAGAAAATGCTGTCTCGTTCGTCAGAGAGGCAGGACGGCTGCAAGAAGTGCATATCTTGGACGTCTTTGCCCCGCCGGAAATCTTTGCCTCGCTCGCTGAGGCGTTCCCTCCATCCTTGAAGTTCTTGGAGATTAGCTACACGTACAGACATTCGGATCCGAACTTTCTGGCTAGCCTGCCTGCTAAGGAGCTGGCCAGTGTGGTKAGGGGGGACCTTGTAGCATTGACAATGGGGATCACCTCGCCTGACATCACGCTAGATGAGGATGATAGAGAGGGTACAGAGGAGGGCRTTAGGCCGATTGGGGGAGATGATGCCAAGCATGTGCTTCAGAAAATAGTGAATGATGGGAGGGGGTTGGTGATGCTCGATGCTACTATGTTTGAGCTGAGTGTGAAGGATGTTGAGGCTCTCTTAGGAGCATGCGGCAAGTTAAAGGTGCTRAGTATTACTGTGGTWTTAGAGTCCGGCTGGGATGAGATCTTGACTGTGCTGGMACGGAAGTCAAGCGGTGTCGAGTCTCTAGAAATTGTGGGCGTTCCGGGCGAGCAATTGGTAGAGAAACTAAAAGAAGGGGCCGTACAACTAAAGAAGGAGGTTCTGGACGAGGTCTCCAGAAATTCCGCGAGTTTGAAGAGTATCAAAGCTAGCATCTTGCGGACGAATGTCGAGCAGTGGGCGAGGACTGACGGATCTTGGCAAAAGGTGAACTGAAATTTGTAAGATAAAAGTTATTGCTTTCAAATTCATTCTACACTCGATTTACTCTGTTACCGAGCCTTCTTGCAAGCCTTCCCGGTCTGAAATTTCATGAACCAAATGCGAAAGGATTGAACTCAAGACGCAGAAAGTRCCTGCGAGACCGCAAAGAATTCCGATTGCAAGGTAGATGACTTGCTCAACAACGACGCGACTCCGGTCAAGCGCCCATGACCCACTTTTCTTTCACTTGAGATAAACTAATACGACGGCGAAGGACCGCCGTAGGAGCTCTTGTACACTTGCGGCGGACCTGGCCATCAACAAAAGGAAGAAGGCCAATCATCAACGAGGAGCGAGTGAGCTTTCATGGCGGAAGGCACACATTAGAGGAATCTATTCCGAAGCCTTGCCAAAAAAAAGCTAGAAGACGCAAAGAATCAAAGATATCTAGACTGGAAGCTTAGCCAACTCCCCCTGGTCTTCCCGTTGTGCAAGTTTTTAAATAGAARGACTGTGTAAAGACATAAAATGCAATATTATTCAAGAGGTAATGGGAGACGTGGTATTAAATTGTACATATGCCTGACTCCCAACCAAAATATTGATATAAGCTACTATACAACAACACGGGAAGAATTGACTCCCCTAGTCTCGGGAAATTGTAGTCCATATGAGGTTGAACCCGAAGCAAAATTAGGCATCYTCAAGGACGTCTGCGCCCCTGCTGAGTAATTGGGGCTTGATTTCTTCGGCGTGATCTCATCCGTCTTGCCTTCCTTTACAGCAATTGCGATCTCGTCCGCTTTGCTGATACGCAACACGACCCGGCCCTTGGGGTCCACCCAAGCAGATGTTGGATGCACGTACATCTTACCGCCGCCCGCCGTATCTACTTCAATGGCAGCTAGTCCTGGATGTTCAGTATTTTGATTGGAAAACCCAATATCGCGGGTAGAAAGGGGAGCCCCTGTAACAAACCCACCAACCCCTAGGACTGCCTGGATCACGCCCTTTGGTCTTAAGATACGAGCTTCGACAGGACTTTTAGTAGACTGCGGCCCAAATTCCGGGTGGTTGTATAAAGTCGAGGCTGTACGACTGTATGCAAGACCTGCTGAAGGATGTGTCTTTGGTGGTCCAGAGTTCCTATAAGGCGACGAAGAAACTGTACTATCTCGTGGTGAAAAAATACCATTAAGCATATCCTTGGGTTCGACTTTGATTGGTGGCGGGGGCAGGTCCAAGAATCTGCGGATTTGCTTATTGAGTTCCGCGGTATCTTGTCGAAGGGCCGTTATGTAGTTTCTCAGTTGCGCATCAGTAATTTCGGTAGTTCCAGGAGGAGGTTTGAGCACCTCAGCATTGTCCACAGATGCCCTTCGCTCCAAATATTCTTTTGCAAGTACTTTCGAATACGCTTCTCGTAAGAAATCCTGAAACTTGCTCTTCCTTYTCCGGATCTCTTTAGACACATAATCATTGAATTCTCCCTGCGTCTGTCCTGCCAACCAAGGCCCACTGAATTTCCATCTTGCGTCGGCGTGGGTCGGATCCTTGGCGTCTACGGCAGCAGTCGAATCGATTTCGTCCTCGAAAACGCTTTTGGGGGATCTGGGGGATCTGAAGGTCGAGTTTGTTTCGTAGTCTCCCTTGGCTTGGGGGGTTGATAGTGGTATGTCCATCTCGTGCCATTTTTGTAAGGACAATGTATGATCGGCGGCAGAGCCAAATTCAGTGATATGTTCAAAGGTGTCCATTTGCGAAACTCTGATGACAGGTGTCGAGGTTTTGGTGGTGGATCGTAGAGGTAGGGGTCGTTTCAAGCCCCAATCACCCTTCAAGAGCGAGTCTTGAGGGGTAGTGATGGACAGGTGGATGGGATGTGGGAGTGTGGCGGAAGTGGAATCGAATACGCCTGTTGATGACAACTCGCCGGCGGGTCGGGGTAGGGGAGGAGGGACTGCGAAGACCCTCGATGCTCGCAGAAGCGCACTGCCGGGCGAGACGCTCCGTGAGGCCATCTTGGCGATGTGGACGTGTATTGAATTGGATTGGCAGACGGACGAGGAGGACGGAGGTCGCCTGGGCCGTGATGTTGGAGGCTGGAGGCTTGGAGCTGGGCAACGACAAACACTGTGTCAAGGGCGTTCAGAGGAGGGTAGAGTACAGCGCAGTATGATTCGCACTRGATTGCGTGGAGCAGTGCCGTGTCGAATGGCGGAAGGCAATACAGAGCGCCCGTCTTTCGCCCTTCGCCCTTYGCCCTTCGCCCTTCTCCTCCTCGCTCCTGTCCCTGCCCTCTCCCTGTCCTTGCCCTTCTCCTGCAACGAGCCTGAAGAAGAGAGAAAGCCGTACGGAAGGCGGTCAATTCGTGAGGTAGAGGACGTTGCCCGAGACAGAAACGCCTCTAGTCTGATTGTGAAGTGAAGTGCAGTGCAGTCCTCGCATCTCCAAGAGAAATAGATTGTCTTTCTGCGCTACACTACTGTAGAACTAAAAGGCGGCTTCGTCCGCCCCTGCGCTCCTGCGCCCCTGCTACAAAAGCGGCGCCGCAAGACTCATCAAAGCGGCGGCATGCAACATCACCGTCTTACTTACTCGGAACGGAAGAAAAGAAATGTTCGGAATTATCTTGCTTCCACGAGCCTGCTTTCCTGGATCCTAGTGTYCTCATTTCCCCTCTCTATCGCGGCTATTGCATGATCGAAGTCGACTAATATCCAACCAGGCTTGTATGCAATGAAAGCAGAGCCTCAATGCCAAATCTGCGGCCTGTAGTCTAAATCACTAGGGCGTAGTCATTTGGACATTCGCACAAAGATCTCCATCTCAACCCACTGTCCCTTTTCATTTGCCGGCAAGCTTCATACTTATGGGAGCAAAGGATTTATTGCAGGTACTCTGCAGCTTATACGTCTTGCTCTATTGCTTGCATGCCTCTTAGCTCACCCTTGAGAAATGCGAAGCCTATTGTAGGGCCATCTCGTGGCATTGAATTTCTGCAGTAAGGACATTCAGCTTGAGGCTGAATGGCTGAAAGATACGAAGCAGTATTCTAGTCGAGGAAGCCACGCCTTGTTATTTTCTACCCGCCAAAAAGACGAGGGTCAATATCACTTTCCATTGAATTAAGAGAGGCATGGTGTCATTTGACGGATATCCAGAGCCCCCCGGATTCCAGCGACAATTAGCAATTTTAAGTAGCTTTGCTGTTCTGCAATCCTCGTTGATGGAGCGAAAGGCCTAGGACGTCGTGAGACTACGGCGGCAGGTCATGATCAGACGATTGCCTCCGAAACATTCAGTAATGAGTAGGCTCTTAGTCGAAGTCTTTCTATCGGCTGGCACTATATTTTCTCTACATCTCTAATAGAGGCATATTGATAACAAACAACAATGCATGCCAAACGGACTTTCTTCATTTAGTGTATGGAATACAATGTGTCACTATACAGTCCTTTTATTGAAAGCCTCCAGGCTAGCAAGTTATGATTAATACCAGACACAGCAGAGAGGCTGATGGCARGCAACCATGCCATATCAATGGATTTAGCGGACGAATRAATAAGCATAAACATGTAGATTGCGATATCGTGCCCTCCAAAAGAATATGAGCAATGCGGTAGAAGACCTAGATTATTTGCTATCAACCGAACCAAACATTGTACACTATTGTAGAGTCAGGGTTGAACTTCAACAATTGGGCAGCAATAGGGCTTCCGTAGCCCAGATGCTYAGCCATGCCCGTCAAATGAGATGAAGCTAGATAAAATTTGAAATATAAGCTGTGGGCAGAAAATTTCGAACGAAGAGATTTTGAAGATCTTATTTACTCCGCGTGACCAGCACCAGGAACTGACCGTGGGTCAGCTTTTCTTGCGATCCTGGGAAGCGCCGGTTCGGAGCTGAGTACCTCGGGAACATCTTGAACTGGGGCGAAACACTCTGAAGGGCACCGGAAGTCTGGGCGTTCGAGAACGCTTCCTTAATGATCATAGGTCCGCGGTACATTGCGCATATGCCGGGCTGCCAGTGAGAGGATGACACAGCAGCTGCCAAAATTCAGCCGGCAGCCGCGCTTGGCTAATCCAAGCCCACGGCCATCTCGAAGGTTATCTCATAAATCAGACCCTGCGTAGTGGTGTTTTTGGACCCACAGCCAGGACACTAAACCCTTTTTAGAACTCCGAGAACTACGAGCCAATCATAGCCCACTACCCAAAAACACCACTGCAAAATCTAAGAAAAAACGAAAGCTATTTAACATATAAATCGATTATTTTAATAATAATATTTCTATAGCTTTTAAATATATAAATTAATAGTTTTTACAATATTAATTTATTTTTTTATTAGTTTATTTAATAATTAAAATAATAATTTTTTTTAAACCTATAATTAATATATTCCAATTATTATATTATTTATAATTTCAAATAATATTTACTGTATTTATACTTTTTAATATACTAATATTGCAATTATAAACTTTTATTTTTTTAATATTTAATTATAATATATTAAATTCAAATAAAAAAAATATGTAACAATTAAAAAAACATATATAAATACTAAAAAACTTTTAAATATATTATTAAAAGGTATATAATTAAATAATAGAAGAATTTTGTTTGTTTTTAGCCTTTTGCGACCGTAGCCGCCCCCCCTTTTTAATATTTAATTATAATATATTAAATTCAAATAAAAAAAATATGCAATAATCGAAAAAATATATACAAATATTAAATAGATTTTAAATATATTATTAAAAAATATAAAGGCAAATAATAAAAGTCATTCCGCTGCTATTAAAACCAATTGAAAAATAGACCTATAAATCCATTATATATAATACTATATTTTGATTTTTATTAAAAATATTAACTAAAAAAAATTAATATATATAAATAAATAAATAATTTAACTATAATTTCTGCTTATAATTAAATAATTTTATAAAATAATTCTAAAATAATTAATAATTACAATGAATTTTAACCTTCGCAAACGTACATTTATCATATAAATTGCTTCTATTTTTCCTTAGACGCTTTGCTAGAGAAAATCTGCTGCCCTTTACCTATTCTGGAATAGTCTTGCGCTAAAAAACGCCGAGAACTACGATAACCAATCAGGCAGCTGGAAATTTCTCTGGCGTGCCGTCTGACCCCGTGAGATAACTCGAAGGGCGACTTTTGTGCTACTTAACGGATTGAGGCAGCCAGGAGACTTGCACTGATCTTTCCTCAAAGYCACTGTCTCAGATCAAACCACGCGAGTGGCTTCGAAGGCAGATAATCATTGGAAATGCAAATGGGAAAGATAAAAAATTTTGAGCCTTTCTCATCCATGGTGGGATGGTAGACCTATGAAAATTGGCACAAAATTACAGAGTGATAAGGCGTGCAGGAAAGCGCTAAAAGCATGCTGTAGCTCAAAGGAGATTTTCTGATAACCCAGGTGACCTTTGGGAAAATGAGATATCACCAACTGGAGCAATCCTGCGGCCCAAGGCACACTTGGGTCCTGTACCGACAGCGGGTTCCAAATTTTGCAGTGGCTATGGTACACGTATACGAGCAAAGCAAACTATCGRGCAAAGACGAAACCAGCCCGTTCAATACCGACACTCAACTTCAAGGGCGATGTCATGGCATACGAGATGGCTAGATTGGCAGTCGATCAGCCTTTCGCGGGCAAACTGTAGGCCGGTACTCCTACTCCGTGAGGACCGAGGATCTTGGGATGCGAACCACGCGATGAGCAATATCATGGTTRATCGAGTGGGATGTGGGATGCTTCCCATCTGACAGGTGCACCGAAAGTGTATGGAAGAATGCGTGGCTGACGGCCGGAGTCGCCACGAGAGTCGCATTCCATCCCCTCTAAGCGCTGCCAGCAGCTTTCTTATTGGGGCAGTAGTGCTGACTTCGCCGCCCTCCTGCTTTTGCTGGGCCATCYGCAACGCTATTTGCTGGCCCATGTGTGAGCCATCCACCATCCACTTAGCCCGCCAAACAAAAAGGTATCTCCAGTTTTCTCCACTCTCGCCATCTGCTGCAAAAGCATCCCACTCCACTCCACTTGCTCTCCGCATCTCCCCATATACCAAACCAGCAATCACCTCCCAAGCAGCTTCTAGTTAATTGAGGCAAATCACTCCAAAAGGATCTTCTTACTCTYACGCTCTTAATATTAATGAGTGTTACACCAGTCTCCACGCTCGATCTTCAATCTTCAGCTTGTACAGTAYACCAATAGCACATTCAGGCCGCCACCATGTCGAACGRAAACGCCCACGAYTGAAGGGTTGCTTTTGCTGAAKTTTTTGTGAAGAGGCTTTTTGTTTGTCTATCCAATCCCAGCTCGATCTCGCCCTAAATCTAYCCGGCTTTTCCCATCCGTGCAAATACAATTTATGTCGACCATCTTCATCGTTCCTACGTAGCAATATCGCTGCTCAGATGGATCGGTCACCGCGAAGATACAAGACCACCTTACGCACAAGTAGTGCTGGCTCTCATTACAGCGATGAGTCTCAAGACTCKGGGAGTACTGCGCCTACATCCGTCTACAGCTATCGGCCCACACCCACCATCTGTGCTCGATCCTCAACAGAGACATACGCCTCAACGATTGCATCTCAGGAAGAGATTGTTGAAGAGCCAGAGTCGTATGAAGCCGAGTACGACGTATCCGAGTATCGAGAAGTCGTTGCTGAGACCGACCTCAAGCCAACGAATCCCCAGGACTTTGCCAATTATTTCCCTTCAACCAAAAGGCTCTTCATTCGACACGATGATACTTCCTACGATGGAAATATGAACCTGCGGGTGGATACGGAGGTTCATTCACAGGACGGGAGAAGAGAGAATGTGCAGCTTTTCCATCTACGCATGTACGATTTAAAGAAGCGTGAGTTTTCTTTGCGACGCTATGAGCGGTCTTCTGGTCGTGAAGTTTGCCACTCGAGTCGGAAATATGCGAAACCAGCAGCTGAGCAAAGACCACGATTTACACGCTCAATTAGCAGCGCCTTTCATAAGCCGGATTTCAAGCGGACGAACTCAGGATTATCGACACATAGCCAGAAGAGCGGCAAGAATGTCGAGAGGCAAGATAGCGGATATGCTTCGAATGGGGATGRAAAAGATGATGTCGAAAAGTTTATCGGGGACTTGAAGTCCAGCAGTCTCCCAATTCCTACCAACACGACCAAGCTCGAATTCTCAAATTACGCACAAGTCGAGGTAAAGCGTCGGAGTAAGAAGAGCAAGCGATATGAATTTGAGTACTGGGGCCACACTTATGAGTGGAAGCGGGTTGTAGAGAAAGACGGCGCTGGGAAGGCTGTCTCATATCACTTGTTCAAAGGAGATGATACTCGTGTTGTCGCGCATATTGTCCCAGAGCTGCGGTCAGCAGCTGAAATGAGAAAAGAGGACGCAGTCGGAGGCTGGGTGCCTCCTTGTTCGCTGTGGATCAGTGACGAGAGCGTGGTGAGGGCACTCACTGATGTTGCAGAGTAAGTCATGCAATCAGTACTGCTTTCCGTAGTATCCGTCTAATCAAAGCAGTGTCATCGTCGCTACGGGCCTCATCGCGCTTGTCGATGATAGCATAAAGAGCCGCTTCCACTCCAACAAGCGCTTGCATCAAGTCAGTGTGCCTTTGACTCCATTGAGTATGGAATTTGTGACACCAAAGGCGATGATACAGCACATGTTCAAGCGCCGAAATTCGGGCGCCTCGTTGACGAAGGAGAGAGGAAGCCCACTCAAGTTGGGTGCCGGGGCCCATTGAAGGTATGTACCAAAATTCTTACGACAGGATAGATTTATGACAGGACGATGATCCTTGGTGGGACATCGGAAGGAATATTACAGGACTGCTTGCATAGCGCAGCGGGCATATACGTTATAGTATCTGGGTACTGTTTACTGCATGGGCACTATCGGTTGGCTGGTTGGACTATGAAACGGGCCATATGGCATGAAATCTCAAAGTGGCGTTGGAATGTCTCATGATTTAGGAGATAATTTTCTCTTTCACGAACGGTTCTGATCGGAGAATTGTCATATATACCACCCTCGTACATAACTAGACCGAATTAACGATACCACATATTTGTACCCCGGGAAATTTTTCAGAGACTCTATCAGATGGTGGCTCAAATTGATACTCGATCCTTCCACCTCAAATACCTATTCTAGGAGAGGTAGATGGCATTCTTGTACATGTATTTATGTTCATGTATAAATGCACTATGTTGAATCTAGTGAAATACCTATCCTTAAACGCCAGTTGATCGTTGCACCCCAAACCCCATGWTTCTCTTCTCACTAAACAGACATTTTCATAGCAATACCCTTATGAGGCTCATAGCCGTTGATACTGAAATCTTCTACCTTCCACCCGTCAATACTGCCCCCGCTTGCCCTCAGAATCTCCAATCCTGGAAAAGGTTTCGGCTCCCTCGTCAATTGCACCTGCAACGCATCAACATGGTCGACATAAACGTGAGCATCGCCCATGGTGTGCGTGAAAGACCCTGGTACCAGATCACACACATGCGCCAACATATGCGTCAGCAGCGCATAGCTCGCAATGTTGAACGGCACTCCTAGACCCATATCACAACTCCTCTGGTAAAGCTGGCAGTGAACCCTCCCCTTTCCCTGCTGTCCATCCTTGCTCCGCGGGAAAGAGACATGGAATTGTGCGAACATATGGCAAGGCGGCAACGCCATGAGTTTCAGATCTTTCGGGTTCCACGCGCTCAGAATAATTCTGCGGTCATAAGGATTATRTTTCAGCTTGTGGATAACCTCAGCCAGTTGATCGACGCCCTGGCCTGTATAATCCGTCTTAGCATCCACATACTCGGCGCCAAAATGCCGCCACTGAAAGCCGTAGACGGGACCTAAGTCTCCCACCGCGCGGTGTGAGAGACCAACAGAGTCGAGGTATTCACGAGATCCGTTGCCATCCCAGATCTTGATGCCGGCTTCGGTGAGTGGGAGAGAGGAAGTCGAGCCTGAGATGAACCAGAGGAGCTCGGCAATAACGGCGCGTAGGAAGACGCGTTTTGTGGTCAAGAGGGGCAGGATGAGTGATCCATCTGGGTGGGAGAGGGAGAATTTGAGGGGCTTGGGTGCGAAGATGGAGTATGTTCCTGTGCCAGTCCTGCGGGGAATATTAGAACAATCTTTATAGGAGTGAGACCCGGGAAAGTGCCGTACCTGTCCGGGCGATGCTCGCCTGTGTCGAGAATTTCGCGTGTCAGGTCAAGATATTGGTGCTCTTCATGGCGGTGTGTAGATGTTGGAGGAGTCGTGCCATCTTGTTTTATGGTAGGCTCAGACTCAGGGTGGGGCAGAGATGGGGGCTCCATGATTGAAGGTGCCATGTTATGCTCTGTGGTGAGTGATGTCTTTGAGAAGAAGACGCAAAAGTACCCGCAAGCAGGACAGACGGACGACGCGTCGTATTCGTAGYTGTAGCTGTAGCCGTCGCCGTCGCCGTCGCCGTCGCCTTGCCTTRCCTGGCGAGCTGGCGTTTCGCTGCTGCCCCACAAGGTTGTGGAGGCCTGAGGGGCAGGGTTGGGGGGCCTGAGGGGGCGCCGAAGAGGGAGGGAGGGGAGGGGRGATGCTGCGGTCCAGCACAGCAGGCTTTGACTAGGCATCTGCATCAGTAATTCCATCCGATCCCACCAGATCCCGATCCCGATCSCAGCTCGCCCAGCCCGCCAGCCACCTGAGCCCTCCACCAGCTCTCGCTGCATTGACGATTCCAGGCTTCCGGTTTCCATTTCCATTTCCATTTCCATGAGCCACCACCACCACCACCACCGTACGATACGACACCACAAGCATTAGGTTCAGTCAYCGCAGATGCAGATGCAGATGCARATRCAGRTGCAGRTGCATTCTCAATTGCCAGCCTTCTTCTTCTTCTTTCATTCAATCGATTGGTGTCGCCGCCGACTGGAATCACTGCACCGTTTTTCCTGATTATTCCATCCCCCTCCACTCCAATGCTGGTGGATGCTGTAGCCGGCTTAATCACCGCCGTCGTGCCACTCAGTCTGTGCCGATGGCGCTTTTTAGCAAGCAGATTCATGATGGGTGGGTCCAATGCAGTGCTAGCATAACAACCCTTTGGAACTGTGTATAAAACCGATTAATGCATGCCGCATGCCGTTCTGGTGGTTGTATTGTTGATCCACTGTTGTTCCTACTCTTTCATACCATCTTCACTTCAAATCYGCTCTATTCCGGCCTCGCTGTCTTCTATCACCAGACCATTTCGCTTACAGCGCCTTCCTCCACCTTGCCGGAAACGGAAACGGAAACGGAAACTCTCACGCGCAGGTAGTCATGGCGAAACCAGCCTAGAAATCGGTTCTTATCACTGGTACCAGCGAAGGAGGCATTGGCGACGCCCTGGCGAAGGAGTTCCATCGCAGGGGACTGCGCGTTTTTGCCACGGCCCGGAATCTCAACAAGGTCCAGCATCTCAAGGAGCTTGGCTTGGAC
Source organism: Lachnum nothofagi (assembly GCA_003988875.1). Classification (NCBI taxonomy): domain Eukaryota; kingdom Fungi; phylum Ascomycota; class Leotiomycetes; order Helotiales; family Lachnaceae; genus Lachnum; species Lachnum nothofagi. The sequence continues at coordinate 38,344 of QYSG01001115.1, forward strand.
GTCCTTGCTCCAGATGTCGTTGACCAAAGCTCGATTCAAGAAGCAGTCAAAAGCGTTGAAGCACTCACCGGCGGCAAGCTCGATGTTCTAGTCAACAACTCGGGAAATGGTTCGTTAAATACCCGTGCTTCTATCATTAGACCTAACATGTTCAAGGTTACAGCGCGCCCTTGCTTGATTCAGATGTCATCGTTGCGAGGAAGATGTTTGATGTCAATGTTTTCGCTGTCATCGAGGTGACCAAGGCCTTCGCTCCGCTCCTCATCGCAGCTAAGGGCACCATCGTCAACATTGGCTCCATAGCCGGCATCATTCCCACCGCCTATCAAGGATATTACAACGCCACCAAAGCCAGCATTAATCAGCTCTCCACGCAGCTTCGAATTGAATTGGCCCCTTTTGGTGTCACGGCAATCAATGTCACCACTGGTGTAGTAAAGACTAAATTCTTCGCCAACCAAGTCAATCCCAAGCTGCCGGAGAACTCTCTATATGCCCCGGCGAAAGAAACAGTAGAGCGTATAATGAGCGGGGAAGAGCTCGAGTCGTCTGGAATGGATGTAGATGTATATGCAGCCACGGTCGTCAAAAATGTGCTGAAGTTAAATCCTACCAAGGATCATTGGGTTGGAGGTAGCACAGGAGGAGTGGTAAGTACCAGCGCTTCTAGATCAGAGTCTGCTATTCAACATTTTCGTGGACCCTTATGATCGTTGTGGGCGAGAGTGAGTGATTGACTTCGATGATCTAGTGGTTTGCAAATACTTTCGGCTGGTCTACTGTCTGGGTAAGCAGATTCCGTCTTCGCCAGTTCCGTTTCTCTGTATCTAACGCGTGCATAGGACTTCGTTGTTCCACGCTTATTCAAGCTTTCCGTGGTCACGGAAAAAATCCACGCAGCTACAAAATCCAAGTGAGAGTGATGGTGCTGTTTTCAGATAATCGCTAGACCTTGCGGGAAATGGATGGGATCATAGTTGGGAGAGCGTTTTCCTTCTCGCGGTGTAGGTTAATACCCCTCTTCTGCGTAGATTCAATGCTTTTCGTATGCAATTATTATTGGCAAGAGCTTGCCATAGGCTCACTTCGTGCCCTTTATCTGATGTAGAGGATGTGATGCCATATCATAGGTCTTCAATCTCTTCAGAATGTGCTAGCACACTTGCCACATTGCTTCCTACTACCAAGGGACCTCCCTCATTACACCTTCTTCGAACTCCCAAAAGCCACCCCTCGAATATTCTCCCGCACCTATCCCAATCAGCCTAACAACAACCTCAGCCCCATCCACCGGGTCCTTCGTCCCTCKATATCCATTGAATTCGGTCTTGCAATATCCCGGGTTAGCAGCGAAAAACTCCACGTTCTTCTCCGCTTTTCCAAATTCCACAGTCAAGGCATTTAGCGCCGTTTTGCTCACGGAATAAGCTACTACCGCGGTGGGCGGCAGGTCCCCATTCACGGATCGCTGGAGGGAGCCGCGACCAGACGAGATGTTGATGACTTTTGGAGAGGTTGAGGAATGAAGAAGTGGAAGCATGGACGAGGTTAGAGTGGCGATGGAGGTTATGTTTGTGTTGAAAATGTTGTTGTAGCTTTCTCTTTGCGCGTCTAGGTCTCCTTCTTCGTGCCTGAATGCTATGCCTGCGTTGTTTACTAGTACTGTGTCTCTAGTCAGTACTTTGAAGAGTAGTAGAGRCAGAATAGGGACGTGCCGTCAAGACGCTCGTACTTGGATCTCACATATTGAAAGGCTGCTTGAATGGAAGAGTTCGATGTTACGTCTAGCTCCACGACATCTAAACCAGATGTCACGCCGAGAGCGCGTAAAGAGGAAATAGCAGTTTTGCTAGAGGAGGAAGAGCGGCAGCCGAGAATAAAGGTGTGCGAYGGGAAACGCAGAGCGGTTGCTTGGACGATTGAGTACCCGATCCCACGGTTGGCACCCGTGACGAGGATGATTTGAGAAGAAGACATTTCGGGTAACAATATAACGTATACTTTGAGACTTAGGTCTGCCTTAGATTGTCGAGCGAGAGAAAGACAGTGATTTATCGAGACAAAGAATCTCAAGTGCTAAAGACGAGGATCTTTATATACTATTTTGGTCTAGTATTACCACCACCGCTGATCTRCCAAACTCTCAAGTGGGTTGTTCTCGTTGGTAGATCGGAGAGGGAGGGTTCGGCGAAGTCATCGCCGTGGTGGAGTTAGAACGTAAATCCGGCTTTGGGGTGTGAACGCAACAGCCTTCTAAATTTGCACTAGGCTTAGTGAGACTTGACGAAGCCGAACTCTCGACCATTTCCAAAATACGTACTTTTTCTCAACAAAAATACTCCTTTCCAATGATGATTATGGTTTTGCACACTTGTAGAAACGCGAGCTAACTGTACAATATCAGCACAAGCCTCGGCGACTTATACCTTGCTTGCCTTCGACCTAATCCTGACGGACGGTAATTTGCACGGTACATATTCTTTTCCCATTTCCCGGCAGACGTTCTCCAGCAGTCTCTCTTCCTCGACAAAATTCTGCCTGAAATCGATCCAAGTCTGCAACATCACCTCCTCTGTTTCCTTAGAATTTACGAATACCACTTCCTCATCTAGTCTTACCCTGTCACTTTCTCCTGTGAGGAAGACCAAGACCAACTCCTCCATCTTCCGGAAACCTCGAAGTAGGGAGGCTTTGTTGTATGATTCCCAAGGTCGCTTGATGTCTGTATCAACATGCTCGATAGCCACTCGTCGCACTTCGTCAAGCACCTTCCCTTCATCTTTGACTATGTCCTTGAAATCTCTAAGCGTCTCGTCATAACCCATTCCTCCATGCCTCGGCAAGTAGAGGGTATCCTTGTAAGGGTTGAAAAATATTTTCGCTGGGTGGGAGGCCGTACCAAAGCATAGCTTGTAGGACCGCTGAGCCTCCGCGCGTGACTCACTGTTGGCTTGGAGAATGGCTGTTGGTGCTGAGGACGAAAGGCATTTGTCACGATCCTGGTCGTAAAGGACGGTAACAACGCAAGGTAGGCAAGCGTGCTGCCATATCTTCACCCTGATCTCTGGCGGGAAGGACGGGAAAAGGGGAAAGGATGTTGCCATTCTTGCTCAAGGCGGATTGGTCATGTGCCGAACAGAGAGCCGCTGGTTCGAGAAACGTAGATATAGATGCTTGAAGGTCGATCTCAAGAATAGTGAAATATGGTCCCGAGAGAGACGGTCTTAGAACTCCGTACTGGAATCCAGAGTCGCAGGCTGTGACGGTGACTTGTGCAATGTGGCTGTGAAAGACTTAGGATGCTGAGAGTGGAAAGGTTGCGTGTCAAAGTAGGCGTATCGAAGCATATAAATGGATGAGGAGAGGTGGGAATGAACGCAATGCATTTCAAGAAAGCTGCGCCAGTGCTCTACTATAAATTTGCGTTTTATAAATGGATAAATTAGAAGTACGTTCTACTTTAAACTCTGGAACTGACCACASTGGCAATCCAGATGCGAGGCTGAAGGGGCAATCCATGCCTAGCTGTGGGGCTGGGGTTGGGAGAGGAGCTTTCAGCAAGGCGCTAATGYTGGAATGGCGTGACTTTTTGCAGACTTTGTGGAGTTGGAAGTCGGCAGCCTTGCCATTCTGAAATGAAGCAGCCGTTTTTATCCGATGCGCAGCGTCACACAAGAGAGGGGATCCTTGGCCAAGGGACCACGCCAGTGGAGCAGAGCAGGACAAGAAAGAAGTATGTATCGACGCCAACGCCTCCATAGTCAAGCTTCAAGCTATATCCCGGGACATGAAGCACAAATGGTCCGTACCATATTGCTTTGAAGAAGTAGAATATACCTAAGGGTGAGAATGCAAAGGCGAGGTGGAAAGAAGCTTTGGTTTCGGATCCGAGTTTTATTGTGTTTTGATGTTAGTGGTATAGTAGTGCCTGGTGATGCAAAAGCGGCCCTAAATCCGAAATGCCAAAGTGATCGGAAACGCGCTGCAAGATTGAGTGCCGCTTTTCGCGCGTGCGCTACAGTAATTCATCAAAATCCGTCCACATCCATCAAGCGGTAGTGATCTTGCCATGCCATGGCTTCAACGATGCCCGGCCCTACCAAGCCCAACCCTCCAATGCCATCGGCCCTGACTTTCGAGTTAGTAGCTCGATGTTCTGTAAGCCACCTCATATATCCGTCAAATTATACACACCTCATCTCATTCTGCAAAAATAGACTACCAAAGCCCGCGCGGCCGTACTCACCCTTCCCCATGGCCCTGTCCAGTTGCCCATGTTCATGCCCGTTGCGACCCAGGCTTCTCTCAAAGGCTTGACTCCCGAGCAGCTGGATGCAACGGGCTGTAAGTTATGTCTCAACAACACGTATCACCTGGGGCTGAAGCCTGGGCAAGAAGTCCTCGACGCCCTTGGAGGGGCTCACAAGCTGCAGGGATGGAAGCACAACATCTTGACTGACAGTGGAGGGTGAGTGTGACCTCTCGAAATCCGGCAAGCTAACAGTAATCTCAAGGTTTCAAATGGTCAGCCTKCTCAAGCTTGCCAATATTACAGAAGAAGGTGTCAGGTTCCTAAGTCCTCACGATGGCACGCCTATGCTCCTAACACCGGAGCACTCAATCGCCCTGCAGAATACCATCGGGAGCGACATCATCATGCAGCTTGACGATGTTCTTGTTACGACTTCTCCAGACTTACAACGCATGCGAGAAGCCATGGAGCGTAGCGTGAGATGGCTCGATCGCTGTATAGCAGCGCATGCCAACCCGACCACTCAAAATCTCTTCTGCATCATCCAAGGAGGTTTGGATCTAGAGCTACGGAGCCAATGTACTCGAGAGATGGTCGTAAGGGATACTCCTGGAATTGCGATTGGGGGACTAAGTGGCGGCGAAGCAAAGKCTGACTACTGCCGTGTGGTAGACGCATGTACAAGCCTTCTGCCCGAGATGAAACCGCGATATGTTATGGGCATTGGCTACCCCGAGGACTTGGTTGTCAGTGTTGCCCTGGGTGCAGACATGTTCGATTGTGTTTGGCCTACCCGAACTGCAAGATTTGGAAACGCCATCACCAAGCACGGAGTCTTGAACCTACGGCATGCCAGATACGCAAACGATTTTGGGCCCGTGGAGGAAGGCTGTGGTTGCGTGTGCTGCCGCAAGGCAGAAGGTGGATTAGGCGTGACGCGGGCCTTTGTACATCACGTTGCTGCGAAAGAAACAGTGGGTGCCCACTTGCTCACGATGCATAACGTCTGGTATCAGCTCGCGTTGATGGGGAGGGTCAGAGAATCGATAATCGAAGATAAGTTTCCAACGTTTTTGAGGCAATTCTTTGCGGATCAGCATGGAGGAGATAAGGCAAAGTATCCCGGGTGGGCCGTTGAGGCATTACGGGTGGTGGGCGTTGATTTACTGGCGTAAAACAAAAACGCGTATAAAATGCGATACCCCATGAATAAGTTTTTGACCGTTACGTATCCCCGAGACGTATGCTATGATTCTGATCAAAGTACTACACTTTCTTTCACAGCCGGCTTATGGATTGGAGAGACCATCCGCCATCCGCTTGTTTCAGTGGCCAAGCCTTGGAAAAGCTCCGATACTGTACATAAGGCTGAAACGACAGGGGTCCAGCGCGTTTCCCCAGTCCCGTCGCGCATTGCAGCAGATGCAGGCTCACTTTGGATGCAGCTACATCTTCAATGTCGCGACACAATTCGACCTTTCATCTGGTGTTGATTGCACACCGGCAGCCGATTGAGAGACCAAAACTAAGAAATCGATAATTGAATCTCGACAAAAACGTAGTGAGGGCGGGCGCATCGCGCTATCTTTCGAGGCCATGGTTTATTCGGCGTCAACAAACAATACCAGTGCAGCCTTCCAGAACTCACTGAAGCGCTTCTCCATGGGCGAAAATCAGAACCAAAACCAGCCACATCCTGCGTCTCCTCCTCAATCACACCGTATGGCATATCCTCCGGCTGGCGGGAGCAGTAGTAACGGTCCGCCTGATCCTGCATCACCGCGCTCCTCGACACCAAAGCAGCCTTTCGTACAGCATAATGTCCCGTCGCCCCGCAACTCCCTTCCGCGAAGCCCAAGCTCCCTGAGTCTCGATGCGCGCGCTGCTACTCCGAACTTATTGCGAAAAGCCTCAATGACTTCTTTACATGGCGTCGGCGGCGTTACCCCTCCCGTAAGGTTATCATCATTCCTGAGATTATCGCGAGATGATGCTAACGTCCCTGATCTTCGGTAGAGACCGTCGCCCTCCCGTCGCTCTTCTTCAGCACAATTTCTGAATGGATCGACGATGATAGGAGGTACGTTAACYAGGAACTCAACTATGTTCTGAAGGCCACGATGTTAAGCACAAGCATATGCAGGGAATAAATCACCACTTTCGGAGATCGAAGTCGACCGACCCCCGCGACACACACCGGCTTCGATTGCGCGTGGGCACTTCGAGAAGGATCTTGCGTTACACGAGGACGAACTATCTAGGCATACTGAGACCGTGGTGGTGCTGCACGACGCTTGTTATGGCCACCGATATTCCAGGCCRCGGACTTCAAAGGCGTCCCTGAGTACGATAGTGGAAAGACCTGAGCGAATCCAAGCGAGCATACTCGGTCTGTCTGTTGCATATGTTCGTCTTGGGGGCCGTCATGCTGAAGGATCCTGTCCTCTACATCCAAGTGCAGACCCATCTACCATATCGCATACTCCATTCCGAATTCGCAAAACAACTCGTCGRCTTTCCCTCTCGGCTCAAGCAGTCACCAATGTTCATGGGACTAAGTGGATGGAGGTAAGAAAGCCAAGGCCATTTACTCTTGATTGTTGGATATCCGGGGCCTCAAGGCGATCCTGAGAGGATGTCACATGATTCAGGGCATTGCGGGACCCTGAGCGTTTCTGAGAGGAAGCTGACAATCGAATAGGAATTGAAAATCATGTGTGGTAACGCAGAAGCTAAGCTGGCCATGAACGGGAAAGAATTGACTCGGCCTGAGATGAATCGGGGTACTACACAAGATGCGCCGGCCAAACTGCATGAAGGAGATTTATATCTTTGCTCCGAATCACTCAATGCTATGGAAGGAGCTTTGGGGGCAGTATGTGAGGGCGTAGATGCCATATTTCAAGGTGCCGCAAGTGGGAAAGGGCCGCATAGAACATTTATTGCCATTAGGCCCCCCGGGCATCATTGTTCAGCTGGCTACCCATCAGGTTTCTGTTGGTTGAACAATGTTCACGTCGGTATTCAACATGCGGCTCTGACCCATGGTTTGACGCATGCAGCCATCATCGATTTCGATCTCCACCACGGGGACGGGTCTCAAGCCATTACCTGGGAGCATAACAAACGTGCTTCTAGCCTAGCAAAGAACGCACTCCCTTGGAAGAAAACGTCCATAGGCTATTTCAGTCTTCATGATATCAACTCGTATCCCTGCGAAATGGGCGACGAAGAAAAGGTCAAGAACGCCAGTTTGTGCATCGAGAATGCGCACGGCCAGAGTATTTGGAATGTCCATCTACAACCTTGGAAGAGCGAAAACGATTTCTGGGAATTGTACGAAAACAAATACTCTATCCTTTTAGAGAAGACCCGCAATTTTCTTCGGACACAAACAGAACGCCTTCGTGCTTCGACCAATGGACCTAGGCCAAAAGCTGCTATCTTTCTATCCGCCGGATTCGATGCTAGCGAATGGGAGAGCTCGGGGATGCAACGACACAAAGTCAATGTGCCCACAGAGTTCTATGCACGCTTGACGCGAGACGTAGTCAGAGTCGCAAATGAGGAGGAAACTTCGGTTGATGGTCGGGTCATCAGCGTTCTCGAGGGTGGGTACAGTGACAGAGCCCTATATACGGGAGTCTTCAGCCACCTTAGTGGTCTCGCGGGCGAGACTCCTATGGTCGTAAAGCAAGAGCCCAATAATACTGGCCTTGGATACGAAATGGGTAAGTTGAGGTCTTATTTTTTATTGCGATGTGGATTCAAAAATCCCCTAAGAGCGCGAAGATACGTCTTTACTGAGGGTCGTTTGTTGAATTCCGAAGTCGCGTTCGAGAAGGCGAAGCTGATTGTTCATTTCTCCTGTAGGCCAGAGGACCGGCGCTTTCAAGAGCTCCGATGATTTGAAAAAAGAGTCTRTAATTGATCGAGCACCATCGTACGATCCTTTGTGGTGGTCTTTGCAGCGACTTGAGCAACTTGATGCAACTGTCAAGCCCGTGACGCCAGCTTCCGAACCGAAGAAACCACGGGATAGGACGCCGCCAACCTATTCATCACCTACCCAGTCCTTTATCGCAAAGGTCTCGTCGCCTAGAGCTCAACGAACTGCATCCAACATCTCCGTGGGCAATGGTTCTCCACGGCCCGTATCCAGGGCACCTTCGCCGCCTCCTCCTGAGGTTGATTGGACTGTTGCTGCTCATGAGCTGAGCAAGCTGCTCATACCATCAGACAGACAGACGATGAGTTGTAGACCAGAGGTACTATCTCCTATATTAGTCTTTTTCCTACACTTTTACTATCCTCGTGGCATCGCTATATCTATAGACAGTCCAAAATGACCGGGGCTAATTACTCTTTACTTGCAGGACCTATCAGCTGAAGCAACGCGCGCTCGTCGGGACAGGCAATCAATATTGACACCCCCTGTTCCAGCCACTGAGTCGACCGCCGAAAATGGTAACACCCGAATGGCGCTGCGTACAAGAAAGCCGGCAAAGCCTATAGTCGAGACGGTTGAGGAAGATGAAGGCAAAAAGCCCGGCCCCAAAGCAGGTCGCCGAAAAACAGTCGCTGGTGCGGCGCTCATGGCAGACAAGGTTTGTTTGACTTTCCTAACAATAACAAGTGTCATGAAGCAATGTTCCCTCCAGAATTCCTGTTCGAACTGTCTTTCAATTCTGAAGGGCCACTGTACTCTATAGTCGAGACAAACACTTATCACACCTTTTGTTCGGATATATGACCCAAGAAGAGTACGCTAACTGTTAGATCCAGGCTCCCTCGAGAAGTAYTACTCCAGTTCCAGCACCAAGTTATACCAAACCGACGGGTCAGTCGAGTCGGCGTCTCAGTCTAGCATCTAATGCTGGATCGGTTGCTTCTGAAGTCTCTTCGTCGCGAGCAAACGGCTACAGTAGGGTAAGTCACATTTTGCTACGTTCTTCGTCTGAAAGACTGCTGACCACTATGCTACAGGCACCATCGGTGGGGCCGATATCTGCGCCGCAACGTCCCAGTACTTCACAGAGCATKCGACCCGATTCATCGTTGAGCTCTCGAGGCCATTCTATTCCTATTGTGGTTGTTAAGAAAACGCGTGCTCCGCCGCAACCTCAAAGTGAAGCATCAAAGCCATCTCGTGTCCGGCGCAAGTCGCCGCTGAATGAGACTCCCCCGGAGCCTTCTGTAGCAGACAGTACAGCAGGTGTACAGCCTAGCGATGTTGTCCTTCCTAGTATGGAAGCATCAAAATCCCAAGCCTCAGATATAGACAGCTTGACCTCTGGTATGAAGAAGATCAAGCTAAACTTGACCACCAAGGCTCAAAGAGAGGCGAAAGGCCAGGGAAAGACARCTGCGAAAACGTCAATGAAATCAGCTCCCAAGACGACCAAGGCTCGACCAGTGGTTCTAGTACCTACTGGGGACAACCCGGCTATTTCTTTAAATAATTCATCAACAAACAATGATGGAACACAGCAACCTCCGCCAAACCTAGCCCCGAGCCAATCTTTGCCAACTCTTTCTGGTCGTGAACAACATATGAACAGCAATGCGTACGAGCGAATACCAGTGGAATCTGTTCCTGCTGTACCATCAACTCCTCAGCAGAATCTACGACATATCTTTCCAACTCAAATCGACCAAGCGACCAACGTCCCACTCCCGGAGAGCTCTCCACTCAGCTTACCAGCTCAGTCYCCAGCTCAATCAAGGCCCGCAGCTTCAGGTCCAAATGTCTTCATTCCTTATCAACCTGAGGGCCCTGTACCAGACCCCATATCACAGCCAGAACCCATTCGTTGGCTGCCTCCGAACACGACTACAACGCCAACTCCTATGAGGCGGGGTGATTTGCCGGTTTTCACTAGCACATCAGCGATTCCCTTCGGACCGGCTCCAAAAACTGGTCCTTCTGCGACACCGAAATCTCCGGAAGCTGTGAAAGGAGCTAGGGGCGGGTATGATGATTCGATATGGGAGGTTCCTGAGACYCCACAGAAGTAAAATAGCAGCTTTGGACGATGATTCAAGTTGGTGCTAATCGTTATATAACTGATTTGGTTATGTCTTCTTCTGACAGAGCATTAGATGTATAGTTCATGATACCCTTTGAATTCTATAATTATTCTTTTTTTTCAAAATCAAAAATCGTAATATAAGATGTGCCGCTATACGGGGGTAGCGACAAGCCCAGCGCAATGCCAAGAACAAAATCRACGTAATTATATAATTATAAATAMAAAATATTTATTATAATACAAAACGTTTTATTAGTTTTTCAAAAAAATTTAAAAACTATTATATAAAACTTTTTAAGAAATTATATATAATTTATTAAATTAAAATTTTATTATATATATTTAATGTTACGTGRATCACGTGTTGAATCACGTGATCCAGTATCAAACTCAGAACTCCAATTTATATATAGGTAAATAAGCTATAATTTGGCATAAATTGTATTATAGTCTTTTGGGGCTTAGCGCACTGGTCTTTCGCTTATTAAGGCACGTGACAGTTAAATATAATATAATATAATATAGTTTTTTTTTATATTAATATAATTTTTTTAAATATAATTTATTTTCTAATTGTTAGGGACATATGGTCACGTGTAACACGTAACCACGCTAAAAGGAATCTAGTGTAATTAAGGGCTTCGCCCTTTGATTTAAGGTCTTTAGAGATTAATTTGTTTATAATGGGATATGCCAATAGTATTTAGCTTAATAAACCTCACATATTAATTTCTTTACTTAAAGGGAGTCCGAAGGGAGTTCGGTGGCGCTACGGCGCAAAAAGCGACAGCGAAGCCTTTGAGCTTTAATCCCTTTCGAAGGTCTTTAGACCATACGGCAAACAAGAAAGCCCTTCTACGGAAGGCCCATAAAAGCAAAACAGGCATATGCATTAGATTAAGCGGAGTTCGGTGGCGTTGGATCAAAGGGAATTCGGTGGCGCTACAGTGCAAAGTTTTCAGCAAAGCGACGGCGAGGTTTCGAAGCCTCGACCCCTCCAAAGGTCCTTTAGGCTATAAGACAGACAAACCCTTCTATAAAAGGCCTATATAAAAAAATCAAAAAGTAAAGAAAACAATGGCTAAACGAAAAAAAGTAACGAGATAAAGGAAAATCAAAGGGGGAACGATGAAGCTTTATATTTTGATAGTTGACTAAAACAGATCTTATGGAGCTACTATGCATGCAGAAAGTGTATCGAAGGACAGCCTCTCGGTCAAGGGGGCCTAACGCTGCCTTTAAGCATATTAAGACTATGATTCTTTGAAGAATAAAGGCTTAAGCAACCTTATTGGCTGCTGCTAGGCTGTTAAAAGACGCAGAAGCTTATAGATATGCAATATATATTACTAGCATAGCTAAATACAACTAATGCATACCACAAAAGAACAGGGTTGCACTTACTTGACCAAAACAATATATACCTTATATAGACTATTTATGCGCCAACTTCAACTAGGTATTAAACCAGGCCTAAAAACATTAAATTAAAATTAAAATTAAGCTTTAACGAAACTGGCCTAGCGGCATAAGGCGCCCATATAGCTATTTGTAGATATTTGCATTTAAATAGCACTAAAGGGCTTAAGAAACTTAAAGACTAATATACTAATTACTAAAAGCTTATACTAGGAAATTTAAAGGCTAAATCCCCAAAAAAAAAAAAATTTAAACGAAAAACGGCGCAAATAAACTTACTATTAGCGCAAATGCAATCAAACCAAAAACAAACCAACAAAACAGCTTTAAATCGGATTAAAACAAAAAACTAAAATAAAAAGCTAATATATATAATTAAAATAAAAAGCCAAAATAAAAAATATATGCAATTAATACCTAATTTTAATTGTAATTTAATTTAGGCATTAATCAAAACGGATAGCCATAAAATATATAACATGTGCCGTCACGCGGGGGTAACGGCAAGCCCAGCACAGGGATTTTATTATTATTTATTATTTATTATTTAATTTTTATTATTATTATTAAT
>QYSG01001182.1:0-14199 GCA_003988875.1 Lachnum nothofagi
AGCCTGCTTCCTTGCGGAGTATATATGGAGAATGGAAGTAATTCTAGGCAAATTGAGTCTTCTCAAGACCATGCGCATGCTTTGGCAGGAAGAGACGTTATCTTGGGGAGGGAGCTCACAGTACACTCGCCATCATACGAAGCAATGGAACTTCCTCGTGAGCTTGCACACACCCCAAGACCCCGGCGCAAATGATCTGAACTAGTGCTCAAACTACCTCTCAATCGAGTCCTCTTCCTTCTTTCCGCGTCGTGCCTTATCTACTTCCAGCCAAAGACGCTTCAAACTCTTTCCCTAAGCTCCTCCCTACCTTTCTCATCTCCGTCTTCCTTCCTATATATTTCACCCATCCTGTCCTCATTCCAACGCCATCACCTTCCAAGATGCCTCCACCGGAAACTATGGGCTCGTGGTCTCCGACCCTTTGCGTTGGGGTCCAGCTTCTTATCAAGCAGGAGAGAAGAAGTACCAGCTCATAGTTCTCGATACCAAACACCTTCCGGTTTGATGGGGCCTTTCAGTTGCTGTCAAATTGAGGTTTGCTGTCAGACATCATTCACTATCATCCGCCTACCCCGTATTCCAACGGGCCGGAAATGAGGTTTCTTTTAGCTCTGCTCTGCAGGAAACGGGAGAGAGCAAGATCAAGGCGACGTAGGGATGCTGGCCCACTTCCTCTCATAATTTTCGTCTTCAGGGTCGCTGAGCAGGTGCTGTGCTAGTGCTGGGGTTTCGGGGTAATAGATAGTTGGGATGTGTGGGGCGGGGGAGAGAAGGAGTTGGTAGATAATTTATGGTAGTAAGGATGGAAGTGAGCTTCATGTACTGAGTGAGTTAGAGTGATTCACGTGGCTGGAAAACGGGGTTTTTCTGTGGGCTGGCTCACACCGAACCCTTCTCCTTGAGGGTTCGGTTTCTGTCTCACGGAGGAGGTGAGGGTATCGGGGAGCTAGCTCATGGCTAGGGCCGAGAGGTTGAGGGGCGTGAGCAAGCACCTACGTACAAAGCAACATTGTTCTGTTTTCTCTTTCATGACCCCCCACGTAAATTCATATCTACATCCTACAGTTCCTAATCGAGAGGCGAGGTATAATATCTAGCCACTATTCCACTTATTCGTCTCTCTAAGCTCGAGTGAAGAGCGATCCAGAAAGTCAGGGAGGGGATTTGAGGTTCAGCCACTGCGGGTCGACGCGAGGCTCTGGCAATGGAAGCCGGCTGGAGTCGCTACTTCCTTTTTTGGTGAGGATTGGACGTTGAAGATCGGAGGGGATCTGCTGTCATGACCATATTTGTTGTTAAAACAAGTTTCCACGGGAGTTGGCATGCGATGATAGTTTCTTCGTGAGACACGTGCTTGGGAGTGTTTAGAATATTTGACTGATTCGCCGCTAGCAAATTCAATTTACGCCCAGAAACTTCCCACACACATGAAGACTTACACTCCCCTCATGAAATGTTTGTTTAAGTTCCTCTCAAGCATATTCTGACCAAGTTCGGCCTTCGAGGTGATTTAAGTACTTCGCCAGAAGATACACTGCGGCATTCTCTTCCCAGCTCTAATCAACGCTCCCAAATTCAGGAAACGACGCCTTCTGGCGCATCTATACATACATGCCTCGAAATCTCACATTGCTTCGTTTTAAACTGGGAGAAAACTTGATTAAGTCGGATCCATGGCCGGGAGTCCTCGGATGCGACTCCTCCCCGAGGTAAAATTTCTTAAGGCCTTGGAGGCGACATCGAGATGGTGTGGGCACTTTGACGCAGGGCTTTGGGGGGGTTAGAGGGAAGTCGCTGTCGAAATTGGCTCTGCTGTCAAGAATTTTTCACGGTCGGGGAGATGCGATGGTTCTTCATTTCTGGGTGGAAAGATGGGATAGACACCAGCGAGTTTTTACTGCCAGGCAGGACAATGCTACGTGAGCAAGGCATCTTCAGCATTGAGCTAGACCCCATAGACTTAGCACGTCCTCTCCTTTTACATGCATGCCTGGAGCAACCCCGATCCCCAAGATATTGAAATACGTCTCAGTAAGGCCATTTAGAAGCAAGATGAATGAGCTTATCCTACACCTCCAGTCTCTGGCTCATTTCAACGTATTCCAAGTGAGAGGCGATAGCTCGGTCTTCGGCTATATCTGTCCCTTCGTCCTCAATCTGGCCATCCATGCTTTGAGTTGGAAGAGTAACACGTATTATGTGGATTGGAGGCCAAGGGTCCCTCACGCAACGGAAGTAGCTTAGACAGACTCTGTGGCGCTTTCGAGACACAGCTTGCGGATTCGTGGCCGCTGGGCGAGATGAGAGCAAAGTTGCTGCCAAAAAATCTTCCCGGCCAAAGGCGTCGTTCATTCGTTTGTTGCCTGGACTTTCGACGAAGTGAGTTGAGTGAATGACTATGAATTGTCTGACACACCTCGGGTTGAGTTGGGCTGGTATCTAGTGTCATCCTCTACAAGCTCCAAGTGCAAACAGAACGTAGATTGTTTTACCTCCTCTACTTGCTGCTGTACATGGCAAGTGCGAGTATTCGAGAACATAAATATCCAGCACAGGCTCCATTCACCGTCCTGCCTCTCCAAACCTCCTGGTGCCCCATCATCCTAACCGAATACCTTCCGCACTTTCCATAACTAGAAACAAGGTGCAAAAATTCTGAGTATACCTACACCTGAGCCGAATTTGAATTTCCTCCAGCGCGTTGCAAAGAGTTCGATAAATGGGAGTATCATGGCGGCTGGAGAGTTCCAGCGCAGCCGCTATATCTCAAATGATTTGGGCCTTTGGTAATTCCATGATATGAGGTCACTTGAAACGTGGGGAAGGGTTGTGTGGTAGGAATTTGACTCTTTGCTGTCAAAAGGAGAATTGCTGTCAAGCCCGACATCTGGAAGATAATCGGTCTCTGAGGAAGAGGAAGTTTATTTGATGAGGCCCAAACACACCCAAAGTGCAGGCACAGGGCTCGATCTTGATCTCCTTCAAAGCTCTCTTAACTTTCAACTCACACCCTCACACCACTCCCCGAAGTTGTTTTTGTCCATATCCGACAGATTTTGGATCTTGGACGCTAGAAATACGAACCCGAGGTCCATCATCTTACAATGATGATGACTTCACCGCATTCCATCTGATAATCAAGACTCCGTGCTAAGGGGTTTCGCTATACCTACTAAGTTTCTTTCATCCTGCGAATATCATCGAGAAGTTCTTACTTTTGGCTTGGACCTAGGGGATTGAGAATCAGAAGAAATTGTTGTGGATTAGCTAAGCTGAAAAGAGGAAGGCTAAAATGCTTTTATGGTGGGGATTGTCGAATTTTTTGATTAAGATGGGGTGGAAGTTGCTGTCAAGGTTGTTCTTGCTGTCATAATTGACGGTCAGTCGTTGTTAGCTCAAGATTGACCTGAAAGCGGGGTGGAGCTGCTTTGATCACGAGTATATTCATCAAAAAAAACTCTAGTCCTGCATGCAGTCTGGTGAGGACTGCAACCACGACCCCCATAAAGTGTTTATTTGTTCTCCATATGTCACTGGGCTGGCGAGGTAGTGACCTAGAGGCATAATATACTCACTCGAAGAATTAAAGACTGCGGACGGGATCTAGAGCTTGTGGAATACTTGGATTTGTGGGTACGAGCATTCTTCTCACGAGACCTCGAATGGGAAAGTCAGAACGGGCCATAACTTGATTGGACGAGAGCGATTTTTGATCAGTCTCTGCTCTTTCCATCACCGGAAACAGTGCTAAGGTCGTCAGCTGTAAATACTCGCCCGAGTTTGCAGCTTTGCTTCTTTTCATACTTCCAACAATCTTCGAAGAAGCAGAAGATAGCAGGGAGGTAGACTTTGCGTTATCGGTTATGTAGCATGCTTTAAAGCCGCATCTGGTACTTTGCTCCCGCCGAGGAGGGTCCAAAATTGATGTCTGATTTCCATGTAATGAGCCTCTTCCGTTGAGCCTTATGGGGACAGGCCTGCCTTCAATATCTCTGTATCTCTGTCCGCAAACTACAACACAATTCTCTGTCATATACGTCGCCCACCCTGATACTACGGCCTATCTCTTTCCATCACTCAGCTGGCTAGCTTATTCCAAGCTGAGACTTCAAATACTCCAAACTAGCAAAATGTAGTTCGGCTCATTTTACCTACTTTCCTGATTCGAAATTTAGTCTAGGGCCTCTAAGGCCCGTTGTCCTGCCAGAAGCGAGAGTCTACTCTGCGTTACATATTTTCTCCCAATCTCAATAAAATCAAATACCACATGGGATAATAGTCTGTATGCAGAGATTCTACAAGTGTAAGAAACTTCTTCAGCTTTCCTCGGGGAGTTCGATTTAGTTGATAGCAGGATATAATTCGTGGGGATTATTTGATCATTCATCTGTTGATGCGATGAGACTTGCTTTCAACTTGAAAATTGTTGTCAAGAATTTATCACGTTCAATGAGTCAATCTAGTTGATTTATTGAGACTATTAACCTACGAGTACGACGGCAAACATTTCGGCAGGATGACTTGGCCTCGCGAATTTTGATTCAATCTTCTCTGCTGCGGGGCAGGGGGTGGCAAATCAAGACTATGACCAACAACCCTTCTCCCGCAGGGCTCTTAGCTATATCTACTCTCGTCCGTTCAGAATCCATCTTTATCACATAGCCAGTCTAGAAGAAGCAACCCCATGGTGGGCAGCTGGAGAGCTACTATGGATAGAGAATATTTACCAATCAAGCCTGACGCTGTAGTGGCGCTATATGACCATTGAAATGAAATCGAGAAAGGGATTCTGCGTGAGACTTTGAGGTCGTATTCACCGTCAATTTCTTAATTGCAGCCAAAGAGTCTTCACGGTCGTTGATTACGACGAAGATTATTATTTGCAAGTCGTAGGATGAAAGTTTCATCTAGGACCGGTGATTCATCATTTGCTGGCTGGAGATTGGTAGTATAGATTGCTAGCCTTGGGCTTCTTCCAGACTCCCAGAGTAAGCATGTACGGTTTCATGTAATAGGTATTGCTGAAAGCTGTCTAGTAGGTGGAAGGTATATATATTGTAACGGGGTGAATCGCTCTGCATACGACTTTAGACTGAACGTGATTGACATGAAACATATATATATTACGAATAGTTTCACTTTTTTCAAGAACACAAACGAGATTACACACCACTTAGCCCTTTGTTTAGATTGTGGTTAATGCTACCTACATACCAGATCCTATTAGGGGCTTGCCTCTCCCCCTTGGCCTTGCACAATACCGAGGGCCTGAACGCTGGAGATGTGATTCACTGCTCTGCTTCTTGTATTTTTCCATGTTAATTTTGTCTATTTTTTCGCTCAAATCTTCTAGTAAAATTCTCCATTCCCCTCAGATATATCTACTCAACAGCTCTTCCACCATTTCACCCAGCAACGAAAAGAAAAGAAAAGAAAACCCAAGTCATGTTTTGGGCGAAAGGTTTCTGCTAGCAAGGTGCCTTAAGCAGATAGGCAGACCTTGGACTTGGGGGAGGTAGCCAGACGAGGTGAGTAAGTAGAATGCTGTTTAGCTTTTTCGTCGGGAATTCTTCACGGTCAAAGGTAGAGTTGCTGTCGAGAAAAAAGTTCGTTCGATTATTTGGCCGTTCATTTGAAAATCTTCGAATATCGGAACACTTTAAATTAAGTTAGTGAACCTAATTTAATCCGACATTTTCTCAAGCCTTTATACTAATAAGCCATTACCAGCAGAGAAATATTTTACTGCCAAGCTACAGGGCTAAACCAAACCTATAGTCTCCCTTAAATCATAGCCTGCTTGATATAATTGGCAACAATATTCAATAGCAGTTCTCCCACAGCCAACGGGAGCGCGCTAGCAGGTCCTACAACAATTGCTTCCCCGGCGCAACCGGATAGTGTCTGGAGCAGGTTATCTGCACAGCCAACTGCTGTTCCAAAAACTTGCTCCAGAGTGTGTTCATTGAACAAATCAAAGCCGACCGTCACTATAACTCCAAGTATGTCCCCACATGACAGGCCGCAGAACCCATTACCGACGTAGCAAGCCGGGTGGGAGGTTTGCAATACCGGTACCATAGACGTTTGCAAGCAGTGCATYGTCYCCCATATAAAGTCYTGCCCCTTGCCATCGAACCAATTGATATGTTGCGTGAACTTCAGGCAATTCTTCTCTCCAAATCCAATCGGATACCCATCATCACCACACCCGCCGAGTGTCGGCTCCGCACACTTCCTGTAGAAGGCACAGCTTTGCATTGGCGGGTTTTGGCAGGAYGCGTCGCACATCGGATTCGAGGGACAGTCGGTGCAGGTGTCTGTGCACTCGCACGCATCGTCCCCGACTTTGTCGACGATGATCGCGGAATCCAARAGGTTGTCGGCAACGTTGGAGACCCCAATGTYATAGGATACAGACTTCGTATTCGGAGGTAGAGTAAGGGATAAAGTAAACCAGTCGGTAGCTCCAGAGGAGTCAAAGGCACCTARACCGAGAGCATTCATACTATTGGTGTATGTAACGAGGCCACCGGTATCTGAACGGATAGTCACAGAGAARTAATCGTTGAAYTGGGTACTGCARRTCTGTGTTAGATCCATTATTTCTTRGCTTTCGGCTTGAGCCCCTTTGGACTTACCCAAAATAGCCACCGGGCACCTCTGCAGTCACAAACTTGTATCTTATGTACGCTGCTGTTGCGCCAGASTGAGTGGGAAAGCTGTCAGATGCGGTTTGTAGATCGTATTGACCATTAGTACCAAGCACAAGAGTGGTGTCTCGCTTGATCTTCACGCTGCYAGTAGATGACACGACGCCTCCTGTCCAACCTGAGATTCCGTTRGAAACATCGAAGCTCGAGGCGTTGGCTGGTTGCTTAAAAGGTATGAGCTGAAGGGTGACTTGCGAGGTGGTAGCTGCAAGGCCATTGGCTGCGACGTAATTCTCTRGGGTCTTTGCTACCAAGCCTATTGTAGTAGCGACTAGATTAGGCAAGGTRCACTTTCCGAATGAGTCTGTTGTGCAACTCTCACTGACTCCTGGATAGGTGGTCGCGTTGCCTGTGACAGGGACGTTACCAGCAGGGTTRCCACTAGGATCAAGGACCAAGATTGGCATATCAATGCTGCCGAAAAGAAGTGTGAACGTTTGGCCGAACGATGTACCATCGAGATCTATACCAAGAACACTGAGCAATACGGCGTCGTCATTGAAGCCTTGAAAGGTAATTGTGTCCTGTGTGACGTTTAGGGTGGTCACTGGTACTAAATTGGAGAGTACGGTTGTATTGCTTGCAACAAATTGTGAGCAAGAGATCTGCAAGGAGAAGGCACTATTTTTCTTGTTGAAGGCGTGCTCCGAAGCCCCAATCARYTGCAATATCGGCTCGCAAGTTGTATTTGTCTTCGAAGGAGTAGAAGTACCCTGTGTTGGGAGCGCTGATGAAGTTTTGTTTCCAGCAGGGTAGTATGCACTTGACGTGAAGTTGAATGAGGAGTAGCCTTTGCTAGGGGCTTCCGACAACAAGGTGGAGGGAGAGTAGCCAGGTTGTGATTTGCTACCATATCCACCAGCAGGATGTTGAGTGGAGCTGGTATAATTTCCCGTTTGAAAATGGTATCCGTCTGAATAGGTGTAAGTGAAGGAATAGTCATTACGATCGAAGCAGGATGAATGTTGTGGTGGTACGGGGTACGGGTGCTTTGAAAGCGATGCTGAAGGTTGTGGGTTGTTGTATCYAGGCCCACTTTGGATAACCTTGTTGGATAATTGTCCTCCAGAGTATCCGATACCGCTGACAGATACTGTGACTGTGACGGTAACTGTGACCGGATCTGGCGGAGCGCAGTTTTCTGCAAACGTTCCCCGGCAGAGCGACAATACGAGGCAAAAAAGGGGCAGGAGCRTAGCGACTGAACGAGCCATAGRTAATACAGTCTTGAGATCTCTCTCAAATCAGACAGAGACTTAAGATTGAGAATTAATCAGAGGATTGTAGGTCCAGAAAATCAAAGAGAGCGAGAGAGAGAAGTGAGCGACAGAATATGAGGCAAAAGTGAGCCAGGATTGCCGTTGTCTGAATTGTCAGAACCTTTGTATGGGGTGGAAGTCAACRTCTGGGGATCGTGTTATTTCAAGATATCCAAAAGCAGTAGTCTTGGATTCCAGCTCAATATTGGTGGCTGCCGCATTCCTCTTTAAGCCTGTGGCTGTTGAGACAYCTTGTACCACTTGAGGACTGTCAAGCGCTGGCGAGCATTCATYATTGGCGGCTGTTTGTCTTAATTGCGCCCCGGTATTAGCAATAAACGAGGCTCATACAATTTATGGGAAACATGGCTTACAGCTCGGGTTTCATTGGCTCTCCTCGCAAGTGGCTCCGAGACTGGGCTGCGAGATTGTGCCACAGCCGAAATTACACTTCAGCCTCGGGAGAGCCGCTTGATTTTCGATTCAGCTGAAAAGGTTTGCTGAATTTATTTTCACAAAACGTACTTTAATTAGCTTACAGGAAATCAAGATCAGATGGCATAGCYGTATACTCGCTAGACTAGCCTTGCCTATATGCCGGCTAGCTGTGCAAAGATATCCAGCCWCGCCACCACTCAAGATGCGTCCTGCTTAAGACATTGAGTAAARTGCCAATCAATAACTCGTCCGAYTCCCTTCTAGAGTTCCGAATAATTTGCTCAGGTATCACAGAAGGCAGTCCGCGCAGTTCGCCAAATCGAGTCGCAGATGCCCAAAATGTTGACCATACTAGCGAAGGCCAGATAAAAGTTATTTAAAAGTAGAACTCGTTCATGGGATCATACATCCAAAGTTATTTTGGRTGATCTCACGTGTTGATTGTTGRTTGCCAAGGAATGCACGGCACGTCGGCGTGGAAGACCAAAGTTTGCTGGAGCGAATTAAGAGCTCAACCAAGGTCCAGCYATAGTTTCACAATGAGATGTGCTCTGCTCATGCCTGGATTGAAAGGGGATTGAAGCTATTTATACTGGGGCGATGTTGAAACAGTCGGTTCCAAAAGAAATCCCCAATATGCCATTCACTAGAGATCCGAAYGTCCAGAGTACGGATTATTCAACTGACGTTCAATTCTTTTTGAGATTCAAGTAAYTGCACCAATTTCATCCCTGTATTATTAATTGTCTCCGCCAATTCTATTCTTCATGCCAGTCCAGACCCAGATCCTTACAACTTATGTCTCAGGGACTGAGAAAGGCGCTGATTAAATGAGRTTTCAGTCGCAAGGTTGGGCCCTCCTCGGCTTCTATCAAAGATCCTCTCCAGCATCGAGTAATAGCTGGATCGGAATGCCTGTATGGTAGTTGTCATGCTTCTTTTTGCTCTCAAGAAATCTGTTCAGYCGTTCGGASGCAGGAGGACTGGGTGAGCGGTTAGGTGGGGCATTGCCTGGAAGCTCTAACCAGGACGTCAAAGAGGTCGAGACTAAAACTTGTTTCATACTATGTTGCCACTTTTGATACCAAGAGAATGTTGATGGTATTTGGTTTTGATGATCTCCAGGATTTCTATAACCATTCTTGCATTCAAATAGACATTATGATTATTYCTGTGAACATGGTATCTCTGAATAAAACGCCTTTAACTCCATCCAAATATTTTCCAACTCATCGTACATTCATCCCATCATACATGGYATTGGCYGTGAATATATCACATCGCAATGCTACCAACAGTATTCGAACAGACAGATCTTTCCTGAAATTCAGTCGGTTCAGAGACCGCATTTGCATGCTCTAGATATGAGATGACATTCTTAAGCCGGTCAGCCTTGACAATGTTCTTCTCTAGATCGGCTTTATCTCTCTCKTTTATACTGGCAAGAAGTACGCTAGTTTGCTGTCCCTTGATTTCTATTCTRCGTCAACCTCTGAAGTTAGAAATGTAGAAGATTTTGAGAAGCTTACCGAGTCGAGCATTTACATTCGCACCAGCCTCAATCAGGCTTCTGACTGAATCAGGCCGTGCTCGAACAGCTGCRTAGAAGAGTGGTGTTACGCCCTCGCGATTCCGCATGTTTACATTGATCTTGTTTCGAATTCGCTTTTGCGGATCTGTCCACAGTAATGCGTCGAGGTATTTCGAGATCGTAGCTCCGGTCTCTTCGCCAGTAAGGCCATCCGCCGGAGGCTCCTGGGTAAACGTGGACAGAGGATCATCTTCTTCGAAATTGCGCAAATTTAGATCAACATCTTTAGATGCAAAATCTCGAATTCGCAATACATAGTCCGCCGGCTCTTGGAAACGAAGTCTGGCTAGAGCATGGAGGATGTTATCACCAGTATCTGGATGACTGTATGTAGGATCTGTAGATGCGTATCGCGTAATTTGTTTGGCGATCTGTTGTCGTAACTTGTTGAAATCAAAGGCTTCTTCAGCCGTGGCGTCAAAAAAAGTGTAATTTAGGGTACTCAACGGCCKCTCAAATATGCTCGTGACTTCATCCAACGCATCCAAGGGATAGCCTGCGCTAATGAGAGTCCTGTAGAGTGGCCTCAGTCCCGGTCTCATTGTCTGAGAATCATACAAGCTTTGTACTTACTTTTTGACTCTCGCCCTGATATCAATGTCATTTATATTCCACAAAAACCTTTCCAAAGATGTTCTRCCAGTATTATCCCTCCATCTGAAAAATCCGTGATGCTTCTGATCTAGCTCATTCAATAGATTGACTAGGTTGGTTCTGAAAATAGGGAAAACATGATCTTCGAAGTTGGGACTAGCTTGGTCGAACTGGATTCGCATACAGTGGAGAAAGAGTTCGCCAGAAGTATTGACTCGGCAAGGGTCGATGCCAGCATCAATAAGAGTCAAAATGACTTTTAGCCCAGCACCTCCAATGGCAGCATAATGAAGCCCTGAGTTGCCGGCAGCATCGAGTGCAAACATGTTGTATCTATCAGGCAGCTTGAGCTCACTGGCTACTACCTCGAATTTTAAATATTGGGCGGACCAGGACAAGTTGTGAATGGCAGAGTATTTGCAGAGACGACAAGTAGGTACATCTCGATATT
Organism: Lachnum nothofagi; assembly: GCA_003988875.1. Classification (NCBI taxonomy): domain Eukaryota; kingdom Fungi; phylum Ascomycota; class Leotiomycetes; order Helotiales; family Lachnaceae; genus Lachnum; species Lachnum nothofagi. The sequence continues at coordinate 11,050 of QYSG01001182.1, forward strand.
GRTCTGGGGATTGACAACTAGCCGACGCGTTGCACTCCCCTGGCTCATGTCGAGAATTGCATGGAACTCGGTGCAGCCCATTGAACGGAGTGCCGGAAGTGGGACGGCGAGGTTGATTCTCCAAGAGCTGCAAAGAAAAAGGTGAGCTGCGTCCACTGGTGTATCCAGAGTCATAGGTAGAAGACGAGTTTCGATCGGAATATAATAGCCTAGAAGCTCTGAACGTAGGCTTCCATCGATCCAGCGGTCTGATCTTCGAATTTCCGGTCATAGCTGCACCGGGATATCTTGGAGTGGAGGGAGCTGCAGCTATCGAAAACGGAGATGAAGTATCAGCAAGCCCGGAAGTGTCCATCGGCGTTGGCATATTCTGCTGAATGTTCGCGAGATTTGTGGGAGGAGTCTGCAGTGACGCAGCATACCCAACATTACTTTCGCCCACAGTGGATTCCTTTGATGTTGAAGTAGGCTGCGAAAGACTTATATCAGAGTAGTCCTCTGTAGAGTCGTAAACATCGCCCTGGGCTAAGTGAGAATCTTGAAAATGTGGAAGAGCTGTGGTGCGTGACCCGGTTGTGGAATCTAGGTCGCGGGGGAGATTTGTGTCAAAAGTAGCGACTTGACAATAATAGTCTTCAAATCGRACCATTGCAGAAAGRTGATCCGTAGTGTCCCACTCGTACTCCTGTAAGTGTTCAGTGTCGCAGATATTATGCATACCAGCTAGGCTATGCTTTTCGAACGGGCGGATCGATCCAGCGGCTTGGCCTTCCGGTTGTAGAAATATTGAAGGGGTATCTTCTGTCATCCTTGGACCATTTGCTTCACTGAAGTGACTTGAGTCGCTCGCATTCAAAACCGTTCTGAGGTCCTCCAGTACATCATTCGAAGTAGAAACACGTTGCAAGACGTGTCGCAGGGGCTGAATTCTGGAGTTGGAGCAGAACCATCGCTCGATGTTCAATTGTTTGCACAGATCTGCCYGTTTGATTTTATCTGCAGGGAAGCCTCTTTGTGTGAGCTTGTTGTATACGGCTTTCTCACTGTGACATGTTAGCACTCAGCATTTAGTGCTATAAAATCAGAGAATACACCTTGGTGTAAAACCAGGGGCCAGGATAGCCTTGTGGATATCTGGGAAAGACAGGCCCCGAAGGTATAGCTCAAGCAGTCGAGGAAAATGACGGCCCCAGTCATACTTGGATTGCTTCGATACGAACATGGCGTCGATAAATGAATACTACAGTACACCAAAATTACTGCATGTGGCGGTGGATTAAGATAAGGGTTGGAACGCAAAGATGTAATGACTGGACGCCCAAATAGCAGATAGTGAGTGCGATCGAATGAAGTCCCAGACTTATTCGATAATATTGCAAAGCATGCATCAAAAGTGATCTGTCGAAGATGCTCCTGATTATTGCTCATGAAGGCGGGCTGGCAACGTGAGATGCTTTGAATCTGGCGAGTACTGCTATTGTGGCTAAAAAAAGAGAGACATGCTATTACGGGTCAAGCATGAAGACGGTTGAGTTGGGGATCCCACTTCCTGGTGGTTAAGGAGGAAAATATTTYAAAAGGAAGGATCGTGCGAGAGAGAGTGAGATGGATGTTGAATGCGAAGCAGCCTGGAACCGGCTCGCCTTCCTATTTGAGCCATTGCTTATGAGGCAGTGGCAGTAGCCATTCTCCAGTCACGAGCCCGTCACCTAAGCCCCGGGCGAAGTGGAAAACTTCTGGAAAGATCTCGAAAGTTCACTGCAAAGTTGGGCGCCGGGCGTGACACCAGCTCGTTTTGGTGGAAATTGAGCGAAGGGGATCCTACAGAGCCTTGCAATGCCAYCTAGCCCTARCTTTCAGCCAGACAAGGGGGTCTTAGATCTTCTGGRGCACTTGAAAACTGAATGCAAACTGCAAGAATACAAGGTCATGCTTTATCCGAAAAGGAGGTGGCAAATTGGATCCCTCTCTGCCTCGTTTGCCTTACACGGTACTTTTGTACTTGCAGGATGCAACCACCCATTCTTCCCAAATAAATTTGAGTGGAAGAGGCGCGACAAAAATGTGCCGAGCATGGACAACGTGCATCATTGATTGACTCGTTCACCTTCACTGTACAGACTTTRATAATGATCGCAAGTCGAAAACGTCACACCAAGCATGTAAATGATGCAGTCAACCCCACGCTGACCACCCCGCTGGGGGCGCGCCTCAATGCAACCTGGTCCGCCATGCTGCACGTAATCTTAACGTACTAAGTATATTGCAACCTCGTACAGTACACTAAGCTCCAGGACTTTCACCCCACTCTCCAGGCGACCGTGGCCTCCAGTAAATATCACGAAGGATTGAACATCAGCAGCAGCGAGGGAGTCGGAAGAGATGCTATCTGAGAGTGACARTCCTGCCTTGAAATTYGAGAGCCGCGACGGRCTCGATGAGATAGTGGAGGAATATTTRTCTTGTAGATCAGTAGTTTGACGCGCCGTCGATACATTCTACTCTTCTCGATAYCTGGATGGGTTGCCAGTTAGGTACACTAGTACCGGAGTTAGCAGAACTCTGAAACGAGYCTTGCTCACAGGGGCTTGCCACCCCGGAAACTACCCCTTYCCCTTTTCATGACTGTATCGTTTGATCCTCATCTTATATGGTAGGCCTCGCGCTCAAACAGCTTGCGGGAGTCAACGCGCGTCTTCCACCATGCGGAGAAGGCGAGTGCCCTAATCTCACGTTTGCACTTTGCAAAATCTTTGGAACTTATCGGCGTCCTCATGATCGCTTGCACTTTGCAAGCTGTAGCATTATCATGTTAAAGCCCTTTCTCAACTATCCATAAGTATGGAATAGCACCGTGAGTGCAGATTTTCGATTGTCTTATTCAAACGTATACTCCAAAAGTTTCCGTGCTTTCAAGTCCCGTGACTCTATACTATATCACGTGCCTATCACTAAGCCCATATATTGAGTCTCACTTCACCATGTCTTTTCAGCAAGGGAATATTCCTAAGTAAGTGATTGATTGCATTGTTTCACTTCAGGGGGCGTAGCATAGTCAATTGACTACTCTATAGTCCCAATCCCTTTACTGTCAATACATCCATTAGACAGAATACACATTCCACAAYGTCCGAGAAAGAGGAGTCTCGA
>QYSG01001204.1:0-13731 GCA_003988875.1 Lachnum nothofagi
CCCCCCCCCCCCCCCCCCCCGATCACCCCATCAAAATTTAGCCTTATTCCAAAAAGCCATATTACATGTAGTTTTAAAACTATTATAAAAATATAAAAAAACATTCAAATACATTAGCCTAGGACTATAAATTAAATTTTTTAAAACAAAGTTTACGAATTATAATAATAGCAATGCTAAGGTAGGAACCACTAGCATTAACTTTAAAGCTAAAGCGCCAAATTCGCCAATTTAACCAGCTAAACCCTTTTGCTTAATAACAACATAATTTACATTAGTTTATTTAGCAAAAAAAACGGAATACTTTTAAATAATACAATTAATAATAAATCTCCGCAATGCCCGCTGCGATGGGCAATAAAAAAATTATAAATTTATATTAATATAAAATATAATATTAAATTTTTTTTAGAAAAAGAAAAAATATATTAATAATATAAAACCAAAGAAAACTTATATTTCTATAAATATTATAAATCGATTTTTAATATAAATAAAATTCCAAAATTCCAAAATTTATTAATTTTAAAAATATTAGCTATATAATAAAAACTATAAATATATTTTTATATAAATTTTTTTATACTTTTTTTAAATTTCAATTAAAATTACTAAAAAAATATTTAAAATTTATTATTTTAAAAAAAATAAATTAAATTCTTTAATAATTCTATAAAATTATTCATTTTTTTTATTTTAAAAAAAATCTATGATTTTATATTAATTATAAAAAATTTAATAAAATAATAATTAAAATCTGTTATTTTCTATTTTTAATTAATGAAAATTTAAATTAATTAATAAAAGCTAAAATATTTATTAAATTTAATTTTAAGAATATATATTATTATATTTTTATTAAAAAAAACTCTATTTTTTAAATTAAATTTAATTATTTTAAATATTTAATTATATTTTTTAGATTTGCAAATGCTTTTATAATATTCCAAATATATATTAATTATATAATAAAAAACTTTATTAATTATTTATAGTAATTTATTTAAATAATATTTTTATTTATTTAAAAAACCATTGTTTTTTATATAATTTATATTGTTGCACTTAAAGCTTTTATCTAGCCTTTTTGTTAGCTATTTTAATTTTTTTTAATTAGGTTTTTGATTTTCTTTTTAAAGGCGATGAAATCCAGCCGGCATTTAAGCTTATATTGTATTTACATTGGTAGTAATTACTAAAATTTAAGGTTATATTATAATAATATTCTACAAAAACTTTTAATATAGTTTTTTAAAATAACTAATTTAAAAAATTATTCTATCTATTAATGGTTCTTTTGGCTATATAAAATCCTCGAAATACTTATATAATAATATAATATTTTTATTTTAATAAATAAAAACCCAAAAAATTAATTTTTTTCCTGAGTAATAAATACTAGAATCTTAAATTTCTTCAAGGTTAAATAATATTAAAATCGATAAGTAATAAATAAGCTAAGTATTTTAATATGTTTTTATTTGTTAGCATTAAAACATTCGTCATGGATTAAGCTGGTGGTAGCCACAGAATATTATATTTACATTAATAACTATCTTTCTAAATTACTTAAAAATACAAACATCAATATTTTACTTATATTTTAAAATAAATCGCTGTATATAGCCACATATTATATCTTTAGTCGGCTTTTTTTTAAATTAACCATTAGTTACTAATATAAAAAATTCGGCGAAATACTTTAAAGTATATAAATCATATGAAATAGCTTCCGGGCGGCTTTTTTCATACCTGTAAAGAAAAAGCAAACCATAACATCAGCTTTAAGCCCTAGATGGATAATAGCCTAAAACGAAGAATTTACTCTCGCCATACCTCCATTTATATATTATATAACCCTTTTGAATAGCCTAGGATCTCTCGGAGAACAGGGCGATTATTAATACTAATTATATTATTATTAAATCTTTTTTTTCGCATTGTTTTTATTTTATTTATTTATCTTTTTTTGCCTATTTTAAAATAATAGTTTTTTATAATTATAAATAAAAGATTTTAGGATTTTCAAAGGAAAAAAAGGGGGATTATTATAAACTAAATATAATTTTTTTTATTAATTTAATAAATCGGAATTCTAATAATAAAAAAGAAAACATTAAAAACAAATTAAAATAAATAAAATAAATAAAAATTATAGCAAAAAGGAAAATTAAGAATATATTATAAAGCAAAATTCTACTTTTATTTTATAATAATATTAAAATATAATATTAAAATAATAAATTTAAAAGTTTATTTTAATAGTAGGAGTTTATTACGGCCCTTAAAAGCCAATTTTAGTTTCTTAAATTTTTTTCGCTAAAAGTTAATATTTTCAATTATAGCGCAACTAAGAATAATTATATTTTAAGTAAAAAAAAATTTAAAAAATAATAAAATATATATAAAAAAGCCAATAAAAATAAATAAAGTTAAAATAAAGAAAAAGTAAATAAAACAACGAGGGATTATATGCGCGGCGGCTTGGCGCGCACGTAAAAAGAGATAAGGATTAGCGCGAAATAACAAAAAGTCGGTTTGCTGGATTTGCGAAATAGTTCAGACGCCAAGTATATATATCATTTAAAAAAATCATTATGAACATGCCAGAGTGATTAGAACTTCCCGAAAAGCCATTAGTTAATATAGCAATTCTATTGCAAGCTACCTAGCTTGTTCCTAGTCCGGATCTCCAAATCGAACCAGGGGCTGGAGACTTTGGCAGGCTTGGAGGCTGAAAATTACAATAAGATATATTCCAGAAGTCGCTTTTGCTGTTTTGATCAAGCCTGGTTTGATTCCCTTTGTTAGGTAATGTATGGATGGCAAACGGATTTGACCAATCTAACAGCGCAGATTTTCTGTCTAGAATCAAATTGGGACATTGAGCAGACTACGCAGTGTTAGAGATGGGCTAATATACAGGTCTTTTGGTTGATATAATGACAAATGCAGATGAGAGATAGTAAAGAAGCTAATAGTAGCTTGATATCAGCGTGAGCGGCTGCGTTTTGAATATTGCGGAAAATGGAGGATGTTTCATATGCTGCCCCAGGGTGCAAAAAAGAGAAAGGGGCAAAAAAGCCCAATGCTTCGTGGGGGGCGAACAATGTTTTCGAATTAGCTTATGCTATACTAGGCGAATAAATTCTTGGGCCCGAATTACCTCTATATTGCACGGTGGTTTCGATAGAGCAAATGGTCAATTCTGTTGGCGAAGTAGATGCCAACCACAACCATACTACCACTTTGCAGCTGAACTCCAATCCAAGCATTTATATATTTAATAAAGCGGTGGTATCTATCTTCCCCTTTTCTAAGCGATCCTTCCATATATATTTCGGCTTTGTATTAAAAGGATCCTCCATATAATCTAAGATCTTCCGCTTCCGTCCTTTGCCCCCTCCCTCAATTAACTTATTTCTTTTTAACTGGTGACCGTTCCATGAGAAATCAAACAATAGGAAAGTCAGTAGGGGCAAGATTGTAATGGAGCGTTTCTCGAGTATATACTTTACGATAGAAGATCAATCTTACCATGGATCTCAGCATCGGGATACATTCCATTTAATGGCGTCGGCGTTACGAAGGTGGCGTTAAGGAGTCGGTAAAAAGCCACCAGGTTCTACTATTCAATTCGGGAGCTTTGCAGTCTATTTGTGATTTTATTGAGAGAGACGGTCCTCTGTTTCCATGCTTAAAGGTAAGTTTCACTCTAAGGCACAACCAGCTTTTAATCTGCAATCATCGAAATCTCCGTAGCCGGGAGCGCCAGAGCCAGTGGAAGTCACATCAAATGGATATTAAGGACTTACCACACCAGAAACACCAATCAAAAACCAACAATGAACCCTCCGACTAAGTATGACTAACGACGACTAGTGTTCTGTAAGGCCGCTGGGGAATGCCACGATGCTACCCACCCTGGTATTCCTTGCGGATCTGGAGAAAGTGTGAAGAGTTGTGGGAAGCTCAAAATAGAAATCTTGACAGTTGGAATCGTGGATTATTCAAAGTCTGCCATGCCGACTTTTGCGACGGCATAAGACTGTGTACTCCGGAACTACTCCTGGGACTGGAGCACACATTGAAATAACGGCCACGATGGCAGTCAGATGCCATTTATCCTGCGTTCCGTTTCATTATCAACCCACTGAATGCATCAATATGCCGTGGAGAAAGGGCCGATGTCTTGTATTATGAATGGCGTGCTGGTGCGCGGATAGCAACGAGCCCAACTTCAAAACCTGTTCTTCATTCAACACATAGGGTCTCCTCTCCACCTCGTTCATTCCACCAGCATCTGCCATCGCTGCACCTACAAGAGTACTTCCACAGAGAACCTCCAGCCAGGTCTTTCCAATTACACAAGCTTTAAAATCGATCAAAATGCCCGCCGGTTCCGCAGAAAAGCAAAACGGCACCAGCGTGCCTTAGTATCATCGCTTCTCAGCCCTTATTTTTCAGCCTTCATTGTTCAGCCCTTGTATAGAGGATAGGTATTCGGAGGCGTTATGCTAGCGTACAATTAAAGTAGGCACTTTAATAAAAAATAAAAGCAATAGTTATTAAATTAATTATAAAAATATAAAACTATTTTTATATATAATAAATTCCTAAAAAATTTATATTAAAAATACTTAACCAAAGAACTAATTATTATATATTTTTTTATTTTTAAGTTTATTATTTTTTTTACTATTAATATATTTTATATTTTTATATTTTTAATATTTATAAAGTTAATTAATAAATGAACTTATTGAATATTAGCTTAAAAAACATTTAATAAAGCTATTTATTATATTATTAATAATAATATTTTTAATTTAATATTATGAAATTTTAATATAGAATTTAGGATTTTTAACTAAAGAAAAAACGCTAATTGTCACGTGGAACCCAGGGTCACGGGTAAGGTGGCGATAGCTTCTGGCGCAGCGACCTTATTTTATTTACTATTAAAATATATATTATAAACGTTAATAATTATAATTAACTAAAATTCTTTTAAGAAAAAAACCAGAAATTAATTCTATATTTAAATTTAAATTATTATTTATTATATTTATTTTATAAATTAATTTTTTTTTTAAAAAATAATTTTAATAAAAAATATAAAAATCTTTAAAAACCTTTTGCAAAAAATCCAAAAAAGCCAAAAGCTAAACTAAAAAAACAAAATTTAAAAAAATATATTTTTAATATTTTTAAAAAACAATAATAATAAAATAATAATTTATTATATTTAAAATAAAAATAATTATTATTTTTAAAAATACTAAAAAATAATAAAAAATAATTTATTTTTTTTAATAAAAATCTTTTTAATTTTATTATTCTAAAAAATACCCTAGAACTAATATTAAAAAAAACTTGATTTTAAAAGATTTTTAAATGTTTATATTTCTTAAAAATATAAAAGCAAAAACTAATAAAAATAGTAAATTTTTATTAATAAATAAAATAAAATAAAATAAAATAAAAAATATATTTATTATTAATATTTTATAAAAATTATAATATAATTATTATTTTTTATTTAATAAAAAATTTAAAAGAAATAAAAGCAAATTAAAATTTAAAAAAAATTTAAAAAATAATTATTAAGTTTTTAAAAAACTTTATATTAAATAAAAAAAAATTATTTATTCCGAAAATAAATATATATTAATATTTGATTTTACTATTTTTAATTTATAATTTAATTTATAATTTAATTTATAATTTAATAGCTATTTATATTCAAAGCTATTTTTATTAGTTATTTAATAATTATAATAAACCTAATTAATAAAATATAATATTAGCTATTTTTTTAAAAACCAAAACCAAAATTAAAATTTTATTTAAAATTAAAAATAATAATAAATTTAAAGCCTAAATTTTATATTTTATTTATTTAATAAATAAACTAAAAAAATTAAAAAAAATTAAAATTAAAATAAATAAAAATTAAAAAATTAAAAATTAAAAAAACTTTAAAAAAACCTTATTTATTTTTTAAGAAATATTATTAAAAAAAATTATATATTATAATTATAATTAAAAAAGCTATTATATTTTTTTATTTTAAATATAAAAAATATAAGAAATAAGCCAAAAAATACCTGAGCAAAGCCATTAAAATTAAATAAAAATATACTAATATTTAAAAAATAAATTAAATATATTTAATTATATTTAATTATATTAATTTTAATAATTTAAAATTAAAAAAAAACTTTTCTAAATTTTAAATATTAAAAACTTAAAAAAATTACTTAAATGCAAATCTATATTAATTTACATTTTACAAAAAACTATAAAAACTATAAAAAATATTTTAGATTTAATTAATAATAATAAAATATATAATTTAAGAATTATTTTTAGAAAAATCTATAAAAAATTTTATATTTTTAAATTTATAAAACCTTTTATTATTATTATTATTTATAATTTAATTATTTTTATAATAAATAATAGAAAAGCATTATATACCTAATATCAAATGTTTTATAGTTTTAAAAATACTAAATATAACATAATATTAGAAAAGCCTTGGTATTACACTAAAAGAATATGTTTTATTAACAAAAAAAAGCAATTATAAATCTATATTAATGCAAAATATAATATTATTAAGGTTTTTAGTTTTAAAAAATTTAAATAAATATTTAATAAAAAATTTAATTAAAATATATAAATTTTTTATATTAATAAAAAAAATTACAAATACTTTTATAATTAATTATATTATAAATATAAAAATATATTTTATTTTTTTTAATATTTAAATATATTTCTAAAAAAAAATATATATATATTAATAATATAAAATTAGGAAAATTTTATTTTATTTATATTTAAATTATTATTTTTTTGCAAATATTATAAATTAATTTTTAATATAAATAAAATTCCAAAACCTATTAATTTTGAAAATATTGGCTATATAATAGAAATTATAAATATGCCTTTATATAAGCCTTTTTATAATTTTTTATAATTTTAATTAAAATTATTAAAAAAATATTAAAAATCTATTATTTCCAAAAAATAAATTAAATTTTTTAAAAGTTTTATAAAATTATTAATTTTTTTTATTTTAAAGAAAAATAAAAATCTATAATTTTATATTAATTATAAAAAATTTAATAAAATAATAATTAAAACTATTATTTTTTATTTTCAATTAATAAAATTTTAAATTATTTATTAAATTTAATTTTAAAAATATATATTATTATATTTTTATTAAAAAAAAAAAATTTTTTTTTAAATTAAATATAATTATTTTAAATATTTAAATATATTTTTTGGATTTACTAATATTTTCGTAATATTTCAAATATATATTAATTATATAATAAAAAATTTATTTAAATAATATTTTTATTTATTTAAAAAATTAGAAAAAATATAAAAATTATATTTTATAAATTTTTGAATATTTTTAATAATATTAATTATATATTAAATTATTTAAATATATTTTTAGAATTAAAAAAATCAAATTTTTAAAAAAAAATATTAATTTTAAATAAATTTAATTTATTAAAAAATAATTTAAATATAAATCTTTTTTAGATTTGCGAATTTTTATTAATAATTTATTTATTGTTATTTTGCTATTATAGCGGAATTAATTAATCTATTAATAAAAAAAACTAATAAAAAAAACTTTTATTATTAAAATATTAATAATTTATAATAATTTATATTATTTTATAAATACCAAATATTTACAAAGCCGCCAAATAAAATAAATAATTTATATAATAATATATAACTTTGAAATATATTACTAGAAAAATAATACTAATTTTGTAAATAGCTTTAATAAAAAATTTAATTATAAAAAGTTTAATTTAAGGAAGTTATAAAAGACCTAGTTTTTTAAATTTTAAAATAAACTAAAAAATAATTTTATTATTATGGTTCAAAAATATTTAAATTTTTTTATTTAATATTAATATAAAAAATTACTTTTTTTTAAAAATAAAATCCAATAAAAAAAATCTATAAAATAATTTAATTTTTAAAATAAATTAAAATAAATTAAAATAAATTATTTAATAATAAAATTATAATTATATTTATATAATATAATTTTTTAAAAATAAAAAATAAAAAATAGCTTTTTAATATAAATAATATTAATTGTAAATAATTTATTTTTAGATTATAAATAAAAATAATAATTTTATGGGCTATTATTTTGGCTTTTTTTATATTATTATTATTTGATTTAATTTAAATAATTTAAACTATAAATAATTTAAACTATAAATAATTTAAACTATAAATAATTTAAACTATAAATAATTTAAACTATAAATAATTTTAATATTTAAATTAAAAAAAAGAAATTAAGTAAAAATGTTTTTAATAAATATTTTATTTAATATATTAATAAAATAAAATTTATATATTAAAAAACCCTATATTATAAGTATAAATTATAAATTTTATTATAATAATTTTCTAAAAAATTATTTTAATATAAATCAAATTTTGGATTTTTTTATATTAGTATTATTAATAAAAAATTAAAAAACTTATATATATTAATATATAAAAAAATATAATATTTACCAAAAAATTAAAACTAAATATTATTTATTATATAAATTATTTAATAGCTTTTTATAATTTATAAAATCTTAAAATAAAATTACTATAGATTTTATTATAGAAATATTTTTTTATAAAAATATTTATAATAATAAAAATTTTATTTTTATTTTAATAATTATTAATAAATATAATAAAATAATATAATATATTATTGATTATAAAATTATTAATTCTCTGGAATTTATATATAATATAATATATTATTACAAATCTTAATTATTTTAAAATCCAAAAAACTTTAAAAATAAACTTAAAAGGAAAATATTAACTATATAGAAACAAACAAAATTAATATCAAAAAAACAATAAAACTTTAAATTTTTTTGGAAGTAGACTAAAACAGCAAAAAAAAGTACTATAATAAACATCGCTTAAATAAAAATTTCCTAATAAAATTCTAGATTATATTATTAATAAAAAACATTTGATTAAAAATAAAAAAGCTATTTTTAAAATATATTAGATTTTTTAAAATTATTAAAAAAATTAAAACTATAGTTTATATTTTAAATTTATTTAATTTTTATATTTCATTTAAATTTAATTTTTATATATTTCTATTAAAAAAATATATTCCCTAAAATAACAAAAAGCCTTATTATTATATTAATAAAAAACTTTTGAAATTAGCCGATAAAATTATAAATTATAAATTATAAATTATAAATTATAAATAAAACAAATAAATAATAATATAAAAATACTTAATTAAATAAAAAAAATAAAAATAAAATTATAATATTTAATTATTTTAATATTTAAATTTTTAGAATGCCAAAGGCTTTATTTGCGATTATAATTTTTACTATAAATTATTCCCTAAACTAAAAAAAAAAAAATTAAAAAAAAATTAAAAAAATTAAAAAACTACAAATAAAACCTTAAAATTATTTAAATATTAGCAAAAGCCTAAAAAACCCTATAAAATTTAAAATTAAAATATTTTTTTTTATATTTTTTTATTAAGTTTAGTAAAATTTATTAAAATTTATTTTATATATAATAATTATAATAAATTATATTAATTTTCGGAAATTAAAATGAATTTTTATACCGCTAAATATTTGTAGATTTTTTAAAAACCAAAAATATATTAGCTTTTTTTTTTAATATAAATTTTAATTATATTATTACAAATTCTAAATTATTTTTATTATTTTTATTATATATAATATAATTATTAATTATAATAATTATTAAATATTTAAATATAAAAAAAAATATTATTAATATTATTTAATTTAAATAAAATACTTTTATATATATTTTTAGCATTGCTTTATTATACCCAGTTAAGGAAACTTAATACTATAAAAGAATTAATATCAATTTAATATTTATTATTATTATTTAATATTCTTATATATATATATATTTTTTTTTTATATTTTTTATATTTTATAGATTTTTTTAATAAAATTATATAATATTTTAAATTATAAAACTATAAAAATACTAATATTAAGAATCCGAATTTCTACTAAGGCTATATTGTTTTTTATTATAAATTTAATTACTGTAGTTTAAAAATTCAAATAAAACTAAATTAAATTAATAATATTTAAATAAAAACTAAATATAATTTATATAAAAAATATTATATTAAATTAAATTTTAATTATTTAAATTATAAATATTAAAAAAAAACTTAGATTAAAATGCTGAATTTTTTAAATAAATTTATTTTTAAATATTAAAGTTTTAAATTAAAAATATAAAATTAATTTTATATTATATTTGTTTTTTAATTTAGATTTTTTTTAATTTATTAATGGTATTTTTAAGTTTTTATATATATTTATATAAATAAATTTATTTTAATTAATTAAAATTATATTTATTTTCTAATATTTGGCATTGTTTCTTTAATAATAAATATAATTTTTAATATTAAAAAAAATAAGGCAAACTTTATTTAAATAAAAATAAAAATATTTAATATATTATAAATATTTGCTTATAATAGGCTAAAAAGTAATATTATTTTTACTAATAAAAAAATCTATTATAATATTTATAAAAAATAAAAAAAGCAAAAAAATAGTATTTTTTATATTTCGCAAAAATACTATTTTAAAATTTAATGGATTTTTATTATAACAATATATTATATATAATTACAAAATTTAATATAAAAGGTTTTTTATAATTATAATTTAATTTAATTATAATTTTATTTTATTAATTTATATTATTAAAATAATTTGTTTTTGCAAATAACAAAATAAAAAACCAATTAAAATATATTAATTTTAATATAATAAAATAACTTAACTTTGTTTTAATTATAATTAATAAAATAATTATTTGCAAAAATATAAATTTTAGGAAAAAAATATAATTATTATATTGTAATGGGGTGAATCAATCTTTATATAACTAGACATATAATTACCCCGGTCCTATATAGGCTGCGAATAACTTTACTTTTTTAATAATACAAACGAAATTATATCTAACACCTAGCCCTTTAATTGAGCTTTGAATAATGCTGCTTATATACCAGATTTTATTAGGGGATTACCTTTTTTTTTGGCTTTGTACAATATAAAACCTAAGATTATAAATAAAATAATAATAGCTTTTAATATAGTAACCTTGTTTTATTTATTATTAAAATATATATTATATTATAAACTATATATTATAAATTTTATAAATTTTAATAATTATAATTAACTAAAGCTTTTTTAAGAAAAAAGCCAGAAATTAGTTCTATACCCAGATTTGACCTATTATCTACTGCATTTACCTCACACTAATATTATTATAAAATAAGGCATTATTTTTAGCATTATTAAACCTATATTTAAATTTAAAGAAAACTTAATAAATCCACATAATTTAATAATTTTTTAAGAATTTATATAAAAATATAATTAATTAATAGGAATATAAAAGTATTTGTAAAATATCTAATAATAATATAATTTATATAATTAAAATTAATAAAGCCAATTAATTAAATTTTAATATTTTAAAGCTTTTTTTTTAATATTAAAGCAAAAAAATGATTTCTGCAAAATACTAAAATATTTAATAAAATATTTTTAAATATATAAATAAGGGATTAAGAATAGAATAGAATTAAACACTAATATTAAAAGCAATATTAAAATATATATAAATTATAAAATATATAAAACTATATTTTTAAAAATAATAAAAATAATTATAGTATTTGCATTTATAGAAATAAAAGTAAAATAGCAATTGTTTATATTATATTTATTAAATAACTTTTTAGTATAGATATTTTAATAAAAAAATAGTTTTTTTTCTAATTATAAATAATATAAATAATATAAATAATATAAATACTAACAGAATATTATATAATACTTATATTCTTTATTTTAAATTTTTTTTAAAGATTTATTTTAAAAATATTAATAGCTTTATAATCAAAGCCAGTGATTAAAAAATTATTAATATAAATAATAATCATAATCATAATTTTAATATTATAATTAATAAAAATGCAATTATTTTTATTAAAACATTTATGTCCAAAAGTTTTAAAAAAAGTTTTAATATAAAATTACTATAAATATAATAATTACTTTAATTTCTAAAAAGCTTTATTAAATTTAAAAATATTATTGCAAATAAAATAATATTTATTATATTTAATTTAGCTAAAAAGCATCTTAAAATAAATATTATTATTAATAATAAAATTTAAAAAATATTATTAAAGTATTTATTTGGTTTAATTTCTAGTTTTGTATAGTAGCAATTACTAGAATTATTTTTTTGAATTAATCTTTTAATAATATTTGTAAAAGTTTTTTTATAATTGATTTTTTATTATTTATTATATTTTATATTTAGAAATATTACTATTTTTATTTTTTTATTATTTTTAAAATAAAATATTTTAAGAGTATTTTAGCTAATAAAGAATTTTTTTTATTAAAAAATTAATATTTATATAAAATAGCGGTTTTGTATTTAGTTCTATTAAAGCAAACTAAAACTTTTTTTTAATTATATTAGAATCTTTATTTAATCTAAAGTCTATAGCAATTTTAATAATATTTTTAATAAAATTTTAATTTTAATTTATTATTATAAGTAATTTAAATAAAGTTTTTAGATTAAAATCAAATAATGCAATTAAATTTAAATTTAAAAATATAATATATATAATTTAAAATTCGAAAATAAAATAAAAAATTTTATTTATTATTAAATTATTAAATTATTTATAAAAATTTATATATTATAATTAAAATTTAATAATAATATTTTAAAAAATTTTATTTAATATTATTTTTATTAATATTTTATTATATATTATATAAAAAATAATAAATTGATTTATTAATTATAATTACATCAGCGCTTTTGCATTTTATTTGTATATTCCATATATATTATAGTATTCTATAGTATTT
This sequence comes from Lachnum nothofagi, assembly GCA_003988875.1. NCBI lineage: Eukaryota > Fungi > Ascomycota > Leotiomycetes > Helotiales > Lachnaceae > Lachnum > Lachnum nothofagi. The sequence continues at coordinate 13,023 of QYSG01001204.1, forward strand.
TATAACTTTTATAATTTTTATAATTTTATATAAATTACATTTAATATATATATAAGTTAAAATATAAATTTTATTAAATAAACATTTATATTAATATAAAATAATTTCTATTATAATAATTTTAAAAAAGTTTTATTAATAATAAAAGTTATATAATACTATATAATACTATAAAATACATAGAATATATAGATATTCCAAGTTAGTTAATTTCTAGGTAATTATTACTAATTATACTAATATTACTAATATTGGGTTATGCTAAAGTGCTGATGTACAAATAATTTTATATAAAATATTTTATATTAAAATATTTTGTTTTATTAATAATATAATTTTAATAAAACATTTAGTTATTTATATTTAGAATTAAATACTAAAGGGAAATCTCCTCGAACCCCTTTTATAATTTAATAATTTAATAATTATAAATAAAATTCTATTAGAATTATTTTTTATTTTAATTATTTCTAATATATATTTATTTATCAACTATTAAACTTTTGATTTAATTTTATATATTAAATTAAATTAAATTTGACAAAAATATAATTTTATTTTATTAATTTTATAAATTTAAATTATAAATTGGTTTATTATTTAAATATTAATTATTAATTATATATATACTTATTCTTATATATATACTTATTCTTATATATATACTTATTCTTATATATATACTTATTCTTATATATATACTTATTCT
>QYSG01001215.1:0-18361 GCA_003988875.1 Lachnum nothofagi
ATTCCGTGCATTGCAACTGGCGCGATGTGCCTCAAGCTGTGTAGAATTCTCAGCTAAGTGCCTGCAATCAGGGCAGCGTAGGTCCGGGCTCTTTTTACAGGCGTACTTGACGTGATTCTTGATCTGGTCGCCGCTTAAGCCGCGTCGAAGGCAATACGGGCAGTCGAATAGCCCAGGCGGCGGATACATGTCGTAAGCTTTCACCTGCACTTCCTTCCACTTGATCGCCCAGAAATGGAGCAATTGATCTTCATCTTTATCGTCATCGGGTAGAGAGAGAATCTCTTGGATTTCGGGGCGAAACGCGTGCCAGACCCAGGATCTAGTGCGGTAGCGGTTGGGGGGAGGGTAGACGTAAGCTCCAAGAGGCTGTACTTGACAGTATACATCGGTCCATGAGTAGGTATGCTGAGAAACTTCTTGGAGTCCATATTGCTTTGTTTCAGGAATAGGATTTGGAAGACGCACGTCGTAGGGTAGGATTTGGAAGACGCACGTCGTAGGGTTTCGGCTGCCCGGAGATCTTAGGCGCATGGATTTCCTGGGAGGACGGTGTTGGGTCTTGATCGACGGAGCCCGGCATGATTGCTTGCGTATATTGATGGAACGAGTGTCTGGTGATGCGATTGTTGGGGGAAGTAGTTCCGGTCAAATGCTCAAAGAAATGCTGTGTGGATATCTCTAATCAAGCCTGGAAGAGTGCGGGCTGATGCAGCAAAGAAGAATGTTGTAGGGAAAAGAAGGTCCTTGATCGTAAGAGCCAACAAGAGCAACCTTGCTAGCACATACAACAAACGCTCCTTCCATATTGTAGGTAGCTGCGATGAGAGAGGGAGAAGGCAAAGGGAAGGAGCGGGGAGGTTAGGGTATCCGGACACTTTTGGGGGTGAAAAAAGGTAGGTTTTGGATGTCCCAAATACTATGAGACATTCAAATACCTTTGAAAAAGCCGTGAAAGTCGTGAAAGTCGCAGCAGCACGATCTACACCTCTGTCATTATGCTTAACTTGAGGTCGGATGTTGCAAGAGCTGGCGCCATTGCGCCCACCTTGTAAGTCTTGGACCCTCTGTAGAACAGAGACCTTCACATACAAGTAAGTAAAAGATTCCACTAGTTATGAGACATCATCATAGCCTTTCTGAAGCTGCAACACGACGGCTACTGCAGAGGAGTCTTGTGACAATGCGTGGTCAACGAAAAATCCGAGCTCTTTCTCTTTTGAGCAGCAAAGATTCGTGGGCGTCTCCTTCTGAAGGCACTTAAGGAAAGAGCTCTCAACAAGCGTAGTCTCTACCCTTCACAATGGTCTCTCACTTGAGTTCGACCATTTTCCGGTAAATACCTATAGCAAGTCGTTCGCTACTGCGGCAAAGATAAATATGTATTCTCTTGAAATTCTTAGCTTTCCAAATGTCACAAGGGTTGTGGATCATTATGCAAGGCGGGATATTTCACAAAATCCACCACCTTAAAGCAATTCCGCAAGACGTTGTATCACGAAGGACAGCTCAACAGGCGGCATCGAAAATGCCCCAGGAGCAGTCACGTGCGCACGTGGACCCCTCGCGATTGCCCCGCCAAGGCCCCGCGTCTGCCTGCTCTTTGTGTCACGCACCATAAATATCTCGACACCGCATCTCAATTGCCCCATTCTCCTTCAACACCCACAAAGACAATCCAACTCCCCATCAACAACGCAAGAATGCCTCCCACGGAGCTACTGGCTGGGCTGCCCTCACCGTTCCTAAGCTCAAGGCCGAGTGCACGCGCCGCGGTCTCCCCACCTCTGGCAAGAAGGCCGACTTGGTCGAGCGCCTGGAACTTGACGAAGAGAAAGAGAACGCTGAAGCTGAAGAGGAAGAGGAAGCTAACGATGAGGTCTCGCACTGGGCCGAGATGACCGTTCCTGCCCTCAAGTCTGAGCTYACCCGCCGTTACCTCTCGACTGCGGGCAGGAAGGACGATTTGGTYCAGCGACTTCAAGCTGAYGATGAGGCTAAGGCAGATGCAGCAGCTGAGCAGGAGGCTGAGCCTAATGCTGGTTTTCGGGCAATGGTAAGCGTACTTGCAYTGTCCCATTTTTARCAGACATCTTAATTGACTAAGTAGACCAAGGTTCGCCTTGTGGTTGAATGCAGCCAACGCAGTATCTCAACTGCCGGCGAGAGAGAGGTTCTTATCCAACGCTTGGAGGACTTCACGTCTGGCAAGGCAGTCCCGCAGGACACTAGTGCTCTCATCGGCGGCGAGGTGAGTGAATTACCATAACACACYATATYAAAGGCAYAGTTCTGACCTAAGMAGCATCGTCTCAAGCCCTTCGTCGAGGCTCCGGACGAGGAGTTCAAGAAGAAGATCCAGAAAGTCGAGAGCGAGCGCATGTTCATGATTGAGCGCACTAAAGGCACCGACAAGGACAACTACCCCTGCGAGACATACGACATGATCGGCAGCAAGGGCAACATCTATCAGACCACTATCGGACGACTGCCGAAGTGCACTTGCATGGACGCCGTTAGCAAACCTATTCCCCCACAATCATTAAGACATCGAGCTGACACAGACCAGAGAATGCGCGGCCAGCGCTGCAAGCATATGCTCTACGCCCTATCCGTCATCCTCAAAGTCCCAATCCACTTGCGCCACCAGCACGCCTTCCTMTCCAGCGAAATCACGTCCATCTTCGCCTCGGCGCCTGTCACCCGCMTCACCCACAATGATGAAAACCACTACCCCGGGAAGCGTAAGCCCATTGACGGCGAGTGCCCCATCTGCGTCTTCGAGATGGAGGAGGGCGAGGACATCGTCTGGTGCAAGAGCTCCTGCGGTCAGAATTTTCATAGGGAGTGCTTTGAGCAGTGGAAGAACACTAGGGGCGCCTGGCAGAAGGTCACTTGTGTTTACTGCCGTGYGGAGTGGAATGATAACCCGGCTCCTGTTGCTGGTGCGCCTTCGCCGGCGATGGGTAATTTGGCTGGTCTGAAGGCGATTGCGCCGAAGATTGGGAGTTATCAGAATGTGGCGGGCTTGATGCCTGAGTATCAGAAGAAGGGTCGCGAATAATGCTTTACGTAAAATCGGACAATGATAATGGGATAGGTTTGCAAGGCGTCCACTTGGCGCATGGATCGGATACAGAGTACTGGCTTTAATTTGCTGTCACAGAGTAAGGGCCAAGGAATAAGGAATACGGAATACAGATGGCAAAGACCTGCTAGAACATAAAAATCACAGATAGCTTGAACTGATAGTAGCACAAAACAAAAGACATTCAAAATTCAAAACACGCATAGCAAATGATCTTCACATTCATGGATGATACTCCCTACCATCAAATAAGAGTCTCGCAGCTACCAGCTCCTATCCCCACTTTTCTCTACCCCTCAAACACCGAGCACAATAGCAAATGATCTATCTTCACTGATTTAACAAAGCCATATCCCCAAATCAACTCCTGGCACCATTCCCATCTCCCACCTTAATCCACATCCATCCTCTACCCCAAATCAGACACCAACAACAGTAACACTAAACATAGGCTTCACCCCCTCCACGGCCGCCAGGTACGCCTCGAGCTCCTCGTCTTCTTCGATCGGCAGGCCGACCTCTTGCTGGTTGGGGTTCTTGATGACACCTTCGATGCGGAGCGCGAAGGAGCCTGTTATGAAGCGAGGGATCCCGGTTAGTGGTGATGTGGAACAGAAGGCTGGGAAATAAATGGGGTGCTGGGGTGGGAGAGAGAGAGGGGGGGGGGGGGGGAAGAAGGGTGAAGGAAGGTGAGGGGGTTAGAAATTGGGGATTGCGTACCTGGGAACTTGGCAACAGCCAGATTGCGGAGCTCATTTACAGAAATCGAGGACAGCGTAGCAACCCACAGCCTGCTCGGCGCTTGTACTGTAGAAGTAGGCGCGAGCCGGAAATACACAGCCAGTGGCATATTCTGCTGATTATTGGCTGGCGGAGGAGGCTGCATGTAGCTGTTATTCGGGTACATGGCGAGAGAAGGGTCGTTGGCGGCGGCGAGGAGGAGCGACGGGTCGATTTGCATGCTATTGCTATCCATCATCATCTGCTGCTGCGGAGGCTGTTGCTGACGAGGTTGAGGTGGGGCGCGAGGTCGCCGGGGTGCAGGTTGTTGCGGTTGATGTTGATGTTGATGTTGAGCGACTTGTGCTTGTGCCTGAGACGCTACTTGTGCGAGGGAAGTCTGGAATCCGCTCGTATCAGCTGCTGAGTCGTCGAAGTCCATAGGTGCTTGCGGTGCGGAAAAGGTATTGGTGTGTGTATGTGTAGTGTCGAATTTCTTCTTCCGCGTCGGATCACGCTTCGTCTGGTCGTCGCGCAGCCGCTTCATCACGTCCCGGCACAGCACCTCCATCGCCTTGACTTTCTCCGTGTGGTTCGGGTCCGTGTCCCCAGGCGCGAGGATGTTCTGCAGTAGCTCGCTGCTATTAATCCACTGCGCCTTCAGCTCCTTCCAGTGCTCGTCGCCCGCCTCCAGCTTGCTGGTRAAGTGGTCSGCYTTCAGSACTTGGTAGAACGCGTTSCGCAGCTGGCGTGATTCTTCGGGGTTRATSCCCATCGCGTTCTTGGCCTCWGCGATGGTCATCCGCCGCTCGAGCGTGCGCATACGTTTCGTCACRTCGCTGCAGATTACGTCGAGTGCCAGCTTCTTCGCCTCCATGTTCTCCTCGTTAGCCCAGAATACGGACTGTAGGTGCGAGCTCTCTTGCACGAGTCTATCTTTCGCGGCTTCCCAGCGTTCGGGYCCGGCAATCGTCTTCTTGATGATGTCGGCCTCTTCGCAGATCCGCTGGAAGCGSGAGCGGGTGTCCCTGTACAAGCGGTTGTCGAGGTTCARGAAGGACTTGCTCTCGTCRATGGTTGTCTCGGAGGGGAAGCGAGGGGGTCCTGGAGGGTCGGCTGGTAGACCTGCCCAGCCRCGAGTCCGGCGGCGACGCTTCCTCGTAGCCCACCGCTCTGCAGATTCAGCTTGTAGTTTTGCGAGTCTATCTTGTCTCTTCGCCATGACCTCAGGACTGAGCGGCGGCGAGGGAGCACGYSTCCTCTTCGGCGTAGCAGCAGGCATATCCAGCTCCTCCATCTCGTCGTCCTCGCCCTCCGCATCCGCCATCTGGGCCTCCCCATACAGCGCCGCCTGCAGCTGGTTCACGACATCCTGATCACTGTCCCGCTTCTTGCTCTTCATGCCGCCGTTCGGGACGCGTAACAACCACCGGTTCTTCGCCCGCACGCGCATCAGCTCACGCTCTTTGATATCAAACCCTTCCTCGTTGAGCATGCGCAGCATCTCGCGCTGGCTCGTGTTGCAGTCCCATAGCTCCTTAACGCGCTGGACGAGGGCGGCATTTTTGTGCGCGGGGTTCTGCTTCGAGGGGAAGTCCCAGCGCTTGAATTGTGTTTGGAAAGCACGTTTACTATGCAGAGAAGACGCGGTTAGTATATTACGGATGTCGAGAGAGATTGTATAGATGGTGTACGGCGGAGTACGGCATACCTGGGAGAGAACTTGTGCTCTGTTTTCATATACTCCATAATCTCCTCGAGCGATTTTTTCTCCTCAATGTACATGCGGTAGCATATCTCCTCCTTGTTCTCCCAGTAGTTCCAGGGTATATGGGGCAAGGTGGTGCGTTGGGGTTGCCAGAGTTGCGCGATGGCGATGTTGCCGGCTGCCGTTGATCAAGGTGGGTCGCAGGAGGAATTCGGCCACGTGATGAGATTCACGTGTATGACTATAAATGCTTCACAATTTTTGCGACAAATACCTATCAGGATTGAATCGCTCATTGTATAGATTCTTAAAAGATCTCCTTCGGTCTGTCCGGTTTTTTTTCTTTAAATTTACGTGGCTTGAAATATCTCTATCAAATGTCAAAGCTTGACATCCCTTAAATCCGTATTCCGCGCCTCAACTGCTTTACGCATGGCATGAAGCTCTATTTTGATTGAGCTATATGCTCTCTTTACTGCCAGGCAACATGTAGAGGCCTGCAGAGATAGTATTACTCTAGACTTGATCCTCTATTACCTCCTCAAGCCGCTTGTTCAACGTCTCAATACCATAACTCCGGGGATCACCGGGATCATGGGCAGACCCAAGCCTAGTACGTACCTCTGGAGTCAACAAAGTGATTTTTGTTACTAAAAAATAGCAGAACAACAGAAACTAGCCTTCATCGTCAGCAGTGGCCAAGACAAGCCGGACCCCAAGGCTCGGCGAGCCATCAGAAGCCATGTCATGCGGGGCAAAAATCGACGACCTGAACAGCCCGAACCGAGATCATGGATCAACGAGGGAAGGAGCGAGCATCCCCAGAGCTCATTTATGGCTATTTCTACCCAAATACCAAGACAGATTGGCTCTGACCTGTCCGTCACACAATTCGCATGTGACATGCCCCCGCATGCGCTGGAACTGGTTTGGAACTGTGAGTCCTGATTCTAGAGCGCCTCTATGATTCTAACATCAATGCAGGGTTCACCGTCGTAGGAGAAACGATGTACCCAATCGAACTCTGTCTAGAATTTGATTTCTATAACTCAATATGGATCAAGTACCTCGCAGTCGATGCACTCTACTGCCACTTACTCCTTTGGACCACCCAGGCCTACTTGGACTTCCAGAAGGGCTTTGGAGCTTCACAAGCCCAGATGCAGCACGCGAACTTGGCTTTATTTTTGTTGAGTGAACGACTTAGTGATGAACGACTGGCCCTGCTAGACACGACGGTCATTGCAGTGGTAGCTCTCGTCATGGTGAACGCCCTGATTGGCAATGGGTCTTCAAAGAAACACATGAGAGGGCTTCATAAGATGGTTGAGTTGAGGGGAGGTGTGGGGGCTTTCAAAGAGAATGAGCAAATTCAATTGAAAATTTGCAGGTCCGTGTTGTTTGCCCCTGGAAGTTCCATCTACTGACAGGAATCAGAGCTGATCTCGTCATTGCGCTGTTTGAGGACAGCAAACCAGTCTTCTTTGCAGACGAGATCTCTTGGGAACCATACATCGCCAAATCTCAAAGCATCTCAAGCGAGCTATTTCCTAAACTTCTCGGAAATTTAGACCCCAAGCTCCGCAACATCTGGGCCGACCTCCGGGAATTCACGTGGTCGGCAAACCTTGCCTTTCAGACAGGACAAAAGATGGACTGTGTTCTGTTTATTCTATTTCGGAATGCTAGCTTTCTCGACGAATATCTTTTTGCAGAGGCAGGGACTTGCGATACGATTTGACAACCTCGCGAATCAGCTTCAGAGCTCGATATATCGGCTTCAAAATTCTAGAAACGAGCCTACAATGGAACTTAGACTATGGCTTTTGTTCGTCGCAAGACTGCCTAATAGTGCGGACAATGTTGATCCGGTGCCCAGCGTCCAGGCGTGGAAGAATCTCAAAGCTCTGAACCTCGTGTCGTGGGATGTAGTGCGGGATAAACTGAAGAAATACCTCTGGATTGGCGTGCTACACGACAGTGCTGGAAAGAAAGCGTTTGAGGAAGCTGTTACCAGCCCACCAGAAACATCGGGATTCGGGAAGTCCGAGACAGATTCTCCAAATGAGCCCTCAAAGCTTGAGCACCAAACTCATTTACTCGTGGAATGCTTCAGCCTCTCGAAATCCAAGAACGACGCCCATATCACCAACCTAGAAACAACATATGATTGAAGATTTAGGCAGCAGGAAGAAAAGTGCGGAAGGCATGTCTATTTACTATATTACACGAGCAGTCTCACTCCGGACACGCATGCACAAGCATCCTCACGCTTTCAGACCCCCCAGAATCCGTAATGAACCAACAAATTCCAGCTCCTTCATCGTCTCATCCCACAGTCTCTGACTTATCACCTCGCCATCCGGCTCATGCAGCAGCGCCGCAAACCTATACATCAGATCAGTAACAAAATCACGATCATCCACCCCTCGAATAAACTTACGGACTAATCTTCCAATCCATCACAAAACAACCATGGCTCTCTGCCCCCTTCACCACCGCCGCATCCACATACGAACTCGCACCCACCTCCGGCTTTCTCCCAAGTATTACCTTCATCAACCCCATCACCAGCCCGGCCACCCCTCCTTGGTATCTGTTCAGAGCCGTGCCCTTTGTCAGGCCCGGATCAACATTATTGACAATCACGTCCTTGGCGTCGACATATTCCGCGAGGTGCCCGAGGAAGTAGTGCCCGAGGAGCTTGGAGACCCAGTATCGCTCACTTGGGTCCCATTTCGTCGCGTCGTCGAAGGATGCGAGAAGCGGTACTTCGTTCCGGTAAGGAAACTTTGCCATGTGTGCTGTGCCGGAGCCTACGATCGTTAATCTTCCCGGCGCCCCCGACCTCGCTTTCGATTTCAGGACCGGTAGAAGCAGGATTGTCAGCAGCGCGGTGGACAGGTAGTTCACCTGGATCGTCTCCTCGTGTCCCGTGCTTTGCACGATGCTAAAATCGGCTTTTATCACCCCCGCGTTCAGGATCGCGATATCTAGCCTTGGAAGATCTTTCTCCGCACGTCTCACAAATGCTTGTATACTCTCGTAGCTCGCCATATCGACCTCCCAGACCTCGATTGTCGTGTTCAGGAACTCCCTCCGTAGCTTCGCCGCAGCGTCCTCGCCCTTCTTTGGAGAGCGCACCGCGACGATGAGGCGTGAGAGTTTGAGGGATAGGAGTTGGCGCGCGGAGAGGAAGCCAAGCCCGATGTTGGCCCCTGTGACGATGGCTGTTTGGCCTAAGAGGGAGATGTTCTTTGGGAAGGGAGGCGGTTTGGCGAAGAGCTGGGACTTGAAGAAACCTGACATCGTTGCAGGACCCTCGTATTGTATGACTTGAGAATTTGTGGGTAAGTTTGTGAGAGGGTTTTGGAGTGACGAAGGTACTTAGATGCTGAGATCTACTGGCACAGATATTCAGCGATGGTAGGAATTGTCATCCTTTTATACAACTATCTACTCGGAGAAAGGTCTTTGGAGCTCATATCGGACATAGGAAATAGGACATTTCTTTGCCTCCAAATTCTATTATTATCGATCTTGAATTTCGGAATGGGTGCAGTCTTTTCCCGATTAGGAAATCAATTGAGTCTTGGCATTTGGCCCCTTGCTGTGCTCGCTTAGCGGGGTCACGACACCGCCGTCGCGACAGAAAAAGCAAGGTTCTGCGGTCTCAAGCGCGGGAAGTAAATCCTTTGCTTTCTTTTGCTTTGAATTTCTGTCGGTATTCCGCACCTCAAGATGTCGAAGGACTCAAAACACAAGTTTCCGCATGTCTGAAGTTTGAGCTGTATCTGTTCCCCTATGAATACTATACTACAGTGTCTAGTACAGTAATGCAGGATGGCCAATGAAAGACAGCGCCATAGATTTAGTCCTCAGCCTCACCGTAATTCTTTCCAATCTTAATAGTCCCACCAGAAGGCCTCGTGCGTCAAAATCCACAATGGCGGATCCCCTCTGCCATTTCTGCTGCTCCATAAACTTCAGCGCTCTATAGCTACCCTCTAAATCCGAAGTCGTCGCACTCAGCCAAGGCCACTCCGATTCTAGGATGCCCTTCCTCAATCGAGGCAGCACAGACGCCGTCCACAAGCGCACTTATCTTGGAGCTCTGCGCAGAGTCATTCTAAACGCAGAGCACTGCAAGCTCTGCAGGACGATTGCCAAAATTGTGAGGAGACGCCATCCTAGATGGCTGGCGTCCGGACTGACGACGTCCGGGGAGCAGATTGCCTGCTCGGCACAGACGAACTTTTTCGGGATCTTCCGTGCCTTGAGAGACGGTGAGAAGCCGTACACGACATATCGTTTGTCGATCAGGCTTGAGAATCCTGACGAGCTGAAGGTCAGTGGCGAGCACTTTGCTTTTCAGGCTTGCGAGACGGGGGTTGCTACCTCGCTGGTGACAGGGCAGACGTTGGCCGTGGACCCGATGGTATTTGGGGGACGAATGAGACCGTTGAAGCTAGACATTGGGTTGTTAGAAGAGTGGATGAGTATATGTGAGAGTGGGCATAACGATTCTTGTGGGTTGGAGCAGTCGTCCGGCCAAAAGTTCGTAAGTTCCACATTCAAATGAGCACTTCCTTTGCAGGACATCTAGAACTCTTCAAACGTGTCTTGGTGTTGATATATTGACTAGTCGCAGAGCAGAGCTAATCCGCCTCATCCACGTCAAGTGTCTTGTGACACTCACTAATGTACTTTTGCAGACCTCAGCTCTGAGGTTCGTCGCACTGAGCTACGTATGGGGTGCATCTCAAACCACAAAACTCGTCACACAAAACAAGGAACAGCTTGCTCTGCCTGGCTCCCTTAATGCAAGTGCACTTCCAAAAACTATATCGGACRCTATATTCCTTACCGAGCAGCTCGAGATTGAGTACCTATGGGTGGATGCTTTATGTATTCTGCAAGACAGCGAGATGGATAAGAAGGTACAGATCTCAAAGATGGACACCATCTACAACGCCGCCTTTGTCACAATAGTTGCCGCATCCGGGGAAGACGCRGGGAGGGGCCTCCCTGGTCTGTACGAGGGGACACGCTTTCTGGAGCAGAAACAGATAGTCATCAAGCCTTCGAGTCTACAGGGCCACAGCAATAGCAACCAGGCGGGCTTTTCCCTTCTGACGACGCTGCATCCATTAGACGCACTGACGCACTACTATCTCGAGACAACGGTCTGGAATTCCCGAGGCTGGAYAATGCAAGAACGAGTTTTATCACGYCGCACCATCGCTTTCACTGACGAGCAAGTCTACTGGGTATGCAACAATGCGGTCTTCTRCGAAGAGGCCAGCTTCGAGAACTCGCTCGTCCGCTTCTCCCGCTTCCATACCCCGGCCTGGGAGATGACGCTCCAGCGCACCTTCCGCAACCTCTCCGAGTCGCAAGATCCGCAGGAGCGCTTCTGGGCACAGTACCAGGACTTTGTAGCCCGTTTCACGAAGAGGAATTTCTCGTACGATGGTGATATCCACGATGGCTTTTCTGCAATCCTAAGAGCGCTGGCAGCGGCGTCTGGCGAATCTTTTATCTGGGGATTGCCACGGTCTAGGCTCGACTTGGGTCTGTCGTGGACGACTTTCACCGGCCAGCACCGCCGGAAAACTCTCTCTACACTACCAATGACCTCACTRAACATGAGAGTCTCTTTCCCCAGCTGGTCATGGATGGGGTGGATCGGCGAGGCTTGGGTGTCCATTGCAGCCAGTAGAATTGAGTGTGGGGAAGCCAGTGAAATTGTTTCTTACATCCATCGCCTTGAACCTCTCGATATTGTCCGTGYRGCCAGTCAAGATGCCTTTATTGAGGAATATATTTCCTCTGGAAAGGAATGGAAGCCCCAGAGTCGGCAAACAGTCGCCATCGCTGACATCAATGAGCATCTCCCAGACCTCGCGAATGGAAGACTCCTCAAGATACCACCAGAACAGTATCTCTTCTTCTGGACAAGCTCCGCCATATTCAAAGCTCAACAGGAAGAAAGCGTTGCAATCGTCGATTCCTGCGGCACTCGCGTAGGTGGTCTGGGTCCTATGTCAAAGATCCATTGGGAGAGCGGGAACTACGATTCTGGAGTACATGAGCTCATCGTTGTCGGAAGCCGGAGATCCTTCGACATAAAGCCGCAGCTRATAGTTCTCCAAATCGAGTGGCAGGACGCAGTCGCGTACCGTGTAAACGTTGGCGAGATCGACGAAGACGCTTGGATCCGAGCTGACCGAGCTTGGAAACTGATTCCTCTCGGATGATTGGGATGCGCGAATGACATGGCTCAGTCCTTGGCTTTCGAGAAGATATTCAAGTTCTGCTTRGAAGTTTTAAAGCCAATGCCAACCCACCGACAGGGCTTGCGGCCTCCTGAACGCACGCCTTGTTACATGGAAAGTACTAAATTTGTAGACGCGAGGCTTAATCAAGTGAATTCGAAATATTGGTTTTTAAAGAATTTGTAAATGTTTCAAATCCTTGGATAGTTTAGTAATTGATCATTTTTGCTCCCAGTATTAATTATACGGGCAAACTACGCAATATGTTGTGCAAGGCCAAAAGAAGAGGTAATCCCCTAATAGGATCTGGCATGTAGGCAGCTTTATTCAAAGTCCGATGCAAGGGCTAGGTTGGTTGTAAATCTCGTCTGTATTCTTGAAGAAGTGAAGCTATTCGCAACCTATATAGGTTTCAAGCCCGTCACGTGCTCGGTCACATGCAGATCGATTCACCCCGTCACAATGTCTCCCACCTTCTTTACAAGATTTGCCCATTTTTATTGATTTATAAGCTGCGTATCTTCATAATGGCTCCTTCCCTCTCGCCATCATTATTTATAGGTTCGATACCATTTAGCGTAAACTATGGCTTTTGCGCGCACCCTTCTACTGGCCCGCATTGGATCTCAATTTCATAAGACGCAAATGGGCGTTTCRTAACTCTTGAACGAAMTTCTAAGCTAGAAAGACGGCTTACTGCTGAATTTAATTTCTGACTGATGTTTCCAAAAGGCCGTCTATGCAAGGAAATCAAATATTGAACGCCTGAGTCGTAATCCTCTCTCTTTCCCTACGTTCCGTCTTTTTGTTCTCCATCCGTAGCCTAATATTCGGAGTCCGAGTAGTAGCTGCTATTGGGGCTGAAGTAGTCCTCATCCTTTTCCTTCCGCTCCTTGTACTCAATCATGAATGCATCTACCTTTGTGATGTCCGCCGTTTTAACCGTAACTTCATGTAAAGTTTTAGGCCTTTTTTCTTCGAACCCTCTTATCATTGAGAGTATACCTTCGTGTTGCTGGGCGGCTTCCGCTGCCTTGCCTAGTTTCCCATCCAATTTCAAGCATTCAAGCTCTGCCCCCTTGATGAGTAGCCACGCTACAGCTTCAGCTTGGCCCATCGCACAGGCGGCCATCAACGGACTCCCCAAAGGGCCGCCCACAAAATTTATTTGTGCTCCTTTCTCGTACAACAGTTCCATAATCGAGGTGTTTCCTCTGGCGGCTGCGCAATAAAGTGGTGCTCCCATATCGTAGGTCATATTGAGATATATTCGAGGGTCAAATTCAGGTGTGTCTTTCAGCAGCTTGATAACGACTTCTTCAAGACCCGCGGCGATGGCCGTATTGAGCATGTGGTTTCTTGATTTAGAATCAAGGCTTTCAATGTCCGAAAGGTATTTCAATACGAACCACTGTTGCTTTTTCTGTGCCGCTATTTGAAGGGTGTTGATGCCGGAATGGTCTGACTTTGCAGGATCTAGCCCAGCTTCAATCAGCAACTCAGCAGAATCCAAGCGCCCCCTTGCAACGGCATGATAAAGTGCTGTTCTTCCACAAAGATCGGTGGCATGCAAATCTAAGCCGTTTGAAGCCACACCTATCAATGCCTCTACGTTCTTGATTCTGCGTCGTCTCGTGGCTCTCATCAGAGGTGTCATTCCGTTATTGTCCCTAGCATTCAGGTTGGCACCAGCTCCGACTAATAAGTCAAAGATATACTTATGACTATGGAGTCCCACCGCTAGTTGCAGTGCTGTCAATCCCCTTTCTTCGCGAGCTTCGAGATCGGCTCCAGCTCTGAGCAGAAGTTCAACAGCTTCTACGCGTCGAAAAACTACCGCAAAGTGAAGTGGGCAAGCTCCTCCAGGTCTCTCACAGAATTGTAATTTTTTTAGTGCCAGGTCTTTGTCATTCGCCAATGTCTTCGGGCTTCGAGCTTCCAATAGGGATTTGTGATCTTTTGCATGATCGAGGAGAATTTGGAGGACCTCTACATGCCCATAGCGAGCAGCAAGATGAGCTGGCTGCAAGCCTTCTTTTGAGATAACTGGAATGTGCTTGACAATTTCTCTGACCAGCTCGACGTCTCCACTCGATGAAGCGAGGTGGAGACTGGAGAGTCCAGCTGAAGAGTTCTCTTTCGAACATGCCAACCCAGTAACGGAGGCTCCGATGTTGAGCAAGTACGTAGCGATTTTCCATTGCTTATGCACGCTAGCTTTGACGAAAGCGGTGCAACCGCATTCGCAAATTCCATCAATGCTGAACCCTCTCTCCACTAGCTGTTGACAAAGCATCAGCTCACCCCTGGCTATGGCATCTGCCAGAGCTGGAGAGATTTGATCCTCCAGAGAGCCAGTCAACTTAATAATTTGGAATTTGGCTGATCATGTGTTAGTGTGAAACTGCGTTGAATTTGGAAAGGGACACATACATTGTGACTTTTCAGCTTCTTCTAAATCAATTGAAATTTGGACCTGATGATTTTGTAGGGCAACGATAGAAGGGGTAAGCGAAGATGCATTCTTGGCGCAAGGATCTATGGAAGAAGAGAGTCAGTACTTAGCTGGAAATGATTGTTCGAACAGGATTGAGGAAGGATTGCTAAGACGTTATAGGGGATGGATAGGAAACAATTAAAATGTGGGATGGCTCCCTCGCCACCTACCAGCCCCATGTTCAAGGAGGGTCTCGACAATCGCGCCTTTTCCAAGGAAAGCTGCTACATGAAGCATAGTCCACCGGTTTGGATGGTAGTAAGCATTCGGATTTGCTCCATGCTCCAGAAGAAAACAAGCTACCTCCTCGCTCCAAGGATTCCCACTGAGTATTGAGAGAAACAACGGTCGAATACCAAACTCAGCTTCAATATCAAGACCAACATCTGGTACGTGTTCCAAAACATATTCGAGAACATCTAGCCCTCCTCGGAAAGCTATGAAATGTAGTGGGGTGACTTGGTGCACCACTCGAGAATTCCAAGTGGTCGTGTTTGACCGTACACGAATTGTGGAAAAGTCAGGCAAGAGTGGGCCTTGGAAGCCACAAGAAGTCCTCTCATTCCAGTCATTAATGCCTCGATCATGCAGCAATCTGCAGATGTTAASATTGTTGACGTTGGAAAGCACAGAGGCCATGTAGTYAATTTTGTCAGGCAAGGTCTCCTTCACCTTGACACCATTATCCAGTAAGAGTTCAACGRCTAAGGTGTGTCCATAGTGTACCGCATATGAGAGTGCTGAAATCCCTTCGCGGGACTCGATGTTAACATTCATCCCGGCTTCAATCAGCTCTCTAGCTACCTTTGTGTGGCCCGAGGCGGAAGCTAAGTGAAGCAAACTCAGCCCCTCGAAATCGAGCTCGGAGAGATTCTTGCAATCTTTGATTAGATTTTTCAAAATTTCGGCGTTCCTTGCCCCTTGAATACAAAAGAGTTCTAGTGGTGAACGACGTGTCCAGGTGCTATCGCGTTCTTGGGAACTTACACCCATATCGTAGAGTCCTTGGATTAAATTATCGTCCTGGAATATGATGGCAATATTGAACAGCCGGCTACCATTATTCAACTCTCGATCYAGATCAGACTTAGCACTAAGCGCAAGAAGCCTCATCGCTATTTCTGTGGTGTATTTGGGGCTCTTGTTTGTTGTAGTTAAGTTTTTGAAGAAAGCCTCAAGTGCTGTCTCTCTATTTTTGTTGAAAATATTGACTTTGGCAATATCTGACTTATTACCAACAATATCGGGAACTTTCTTGGGCGGCACCACCAATCGGATATCTGACTTATTACCAACAATATCGGGAACTTTCTTGGGCGGCACCACCAATCGGATGTTTGCAGGAGGTGGAGGATATCGCAAGGCTTTACCCGGAGGCGGGGGCGGGGGCGGGCCCAGGCCCAGACCGCCAGAAGAAAATATCTCTTCTAACCACCTATCCACCCCAATTAGRTCCACGATAGCTTCGAATACGTATACTCCAAATTGTTTAGGATTGCATAGGTAACTGRTTGATCTATTAGCCGTACAAATCTAGAAGCATCACGGAAGCCGAGAGCCAAACGCTGTCTCGGCATCTCAGACAAAGGGACAAACAATTCAGCATGGCTCCTGAAAAATTCGTGCTGGGAGCCCCTATAGAAACGAACAGTTGTCGGGAGGAAGAGAAAKCTTACTGAAGTGCTGTGTTCCCCGAGATATCTTGAGCGTTCGGATCAACCCCTCGTCGTAGCAGTTGATATATTAAATTGCGGAAAAGCCGATTTGTTCCTTCACTAGATAGTCGACTTGATAGTGCTACTAGTGGTGTTTTTCTCTCTCTATCACGACGCTCTAAGTCAACACCATCGCGTGATACAAGGTCTGCGATCATGAGATAATGGTCATTTGTGAACGGGTTGATCGACAGCAGAAATTGGAGAGCCGTCTTTCCAGACCTTGTGGGCATATTGAGTCGGCGACTGCTGATAGAATCATCAACCAACCAAAGCCCTTGGGGACTCTGTAGGTGTGTATTGGCATCGATAATGGTGTGATTGGCGAAAGGATCCTGTATGGTAAGCGTAACTCGATCAATGTAGTCTAAAAGAGTAGAGAACGATCCAACATTAGACCCCTTGGCAGCGTAGTGAAGGGCTGTAAGTCCTTCATTGGTTTGCTCATAATGACGAATACCTGCGTCTTGGAATAACTCAACCAGTTTGGAATTTCCTGATTTTGCACTATAATGAAGACAAGTATGTCCGTCGTCTGTCTTACTGAAGACCTCGGAGTGGTTTGACTTCTGGAGAATGAAGCGCGCTGTCTCAATGGAGCCAGCCTCTGCGGCGCAATGTAAGGCTGTCCGGCCATTTTTGCTCCTAGTTGTAAGTGAATACTTGAGTTTTTGCGATTGAAGCAAATGCTTCAAGATCTCAACCGAATTGCCGGCCGCGGCAAAGTGGAGAATCGTTCGGCCATCACCGGTAACAACATTGATATCGCCACCTTGTTCTTCGATATATTCAACCACAGGTAGGCCACCTGTAGAAATAGCTTCGAAAAAAGGCGTCCTATCATTACGATCAGCAATATCGACTGATGCTTCATGTTCGATCAACAGCTTCACAATATCGATATGTCCAGCTTGACATGCACGATGAAGTGCTGTTTGACGATTTGATTTGGGGTCTTGAAAGTTCACGTCAATATCAGGCTGGGCGAGGAGTCTTTCAACTACTCGGGCTTGACCAACAGAAGCGGCTCGTAAGAGTGCAGACGAATCTCYGAAGGTCACCTTGGTATTTGCCGTTGACATCATACTCGCCGCTCGTTGACGAGTATTTTCCATCAATAAAGCTACATTGACATATCTAAAATTGGAAAATGTTATTGAAGATACCGAGAGACCAAAGGTGGAGGGATTTATGAAAGACTGGGTTGAGGCAAAGACAGTATCGGCTACGTAGCCATCGTAGACCCGAGGGGTTATATTTCAGGTTTCGAKGGCCGAAAATAGGTAATTGCGTATGTAATGAGAGTGGACAATAGAAATCAACTCACTTGGACCTTACTTCCTCATCTATATTCTTCTCTGATACCTYCAGCAAAAAGGTTTGGGCCAGAAGTGTCTCGTTGCGTTTGATCATATCTTCAACCTGATCTAGACACACCTCGTCCAACATAGCGCCTCTATGGAGCAGAACATCCCAACCGAAGTCGATTCTCAGGGCTGTAGATAACGGTGTCCAGTCAAATCGAGGGAAGACCTTGGTACTGTCTATTCTTGCCCCTGCGTCTAACAGATACTCGAAAGTTCGTTGGCGGTTCATCTCGTGGATCCTTTTCTCGAAACCTTCACGAACGTATTTTATGCCGGAACCTACTGTTATAGTCACAAAGTCCTCACCACTAAGCGCACAAAAGAGTGGTGTTCCAATGCTACTCAGTTTGTTGAGATCACCTATGCGCCCTTTTTCCTCGAGAAGCCATTGGCAGATTTTGGAAAATGAGAACATTGCTGCAAAATGGAGGGTTTCGGTGTCGGATATCGATTCAAAATCATCGATTTCCGCAGAGGACCATGCCCAATGACGACTCCAACATAGAAAGTTACCAGTTTTCGAAGGATGAAAAAAATCCCTGGCTAATTCAAGTAARCCTTCGTCTTCCAGATGCGTAAGAGCGTGCTCAGCCCAGTAATCTGAAGCATAGCGATAGAAACTATATCTGTTATTGAACTCGCTCAGCTCTTCTTTTCCATTCCATTCGGCTTCCTGAAAGTCCTGGAACAGCAGATAAGTTAAGCTAAGTTTCGCCAAGGAGAGATCCTGGAGTGTAGTGGATATCTTGTATCGGGTATATGGGCTATTGGGCTCGATAGCTAGAAGGAACTCTTCAACTGTGAAATGAGCCAATTCGAGCCAATTACTATCAGGCGTTCGTCTTACGAGACTGCTGCACCATTTCAAAATCCCTTCTTCGTCTGGTCTTGCATCAAGGTCCAGTTCAGCATCACCTTCGCTAATGGAGACCGCTTCTAAAAGCTCCTTTGTTGAGAGTGGCTCTTTCGAACACACGATCCATTTGAG
>QYSG01001226.1:0-84566 GCA_003988875.1 Lachnum nothofagi
TCGCTTAACAAAAAAAGCGGAACACTTTTTCATGAATCTCTAAGATTACTAATACAATTGACAATAAGTCTCCCCAATGCCCGCTGCGCTGGGCAATAAATAAATTTATTAATTTTTAATATATTATTATTACTAATAATATAACAAATAACTTTATTAAACTTTTTTCTAAACTAATATTCAATAAGTTCATTTATTAATTAAATTTACAAATATTAAAAATATAGGATTAAAAAATGTACTAATAGCTAAGAAGCAATAAACTTAAAACTAAGGAATATATAGCAATTAGTCCTTTGGCTAAGCATTTTTAGCATAAATCTTTTAATAATTTACTACCTATAAAAACAATTTTGCATTTTAATAATTAATTTAATAATTATTACTTTTACCCTCTATTGAAGTACCTACTTTAATCGTACGCTAGCATGACGCCTCCGAATACCTATCCTCTATATAAAGTGTGTCAAGTACTCATACTCAGCTTCAACTAGGCCAAATAATCTCAATAGATGCTCATCACACCCGGTCGTCAAATACAGGGCGTTKTTGAGGAACGAGGAATACTCTCGAGGAAGAGGTTGAGATAAAAGCGCAGAAGAATCTACCAGAAGTGCCTCCGTGTACCCATGGCAAAGACTTTGAGTTGCTATTAAATGCGGAGTTGTGCATTCGTAATACTAATATTTGTGAAAAGACAAGTAAATGGTCACTRAATATCTGGCTGTGTGTTTGTGATGTCTGTGTCGTCAATAGCTAAAAATGCAAGTCTCAGCATTGCCGCTGCTTTGAACTTATCCGCAATTTGAGGTAGTCACACAAACCAATTCATGTTCCTATTGCTATTTTATTATTTTTAGCTGTCGAGAGTTAATAATATCAACCTTGCAAGATCATGCTACGTTTGAATTTGCTCCAAAACTACTTCGTACTTGAAGATATTACATACAAGGGAATGACACCAGGCACATTGAATTGGCCTTTCATACCACTCTGCAGCTTCTACAAATCTAGGACTACGTCAGGCTGTCAGTTTCATGTGATGAGAAGGTACCAATAAACGAAGACTTCTTATCGACCAGCCTAGTATGTTACATGAAGCGGTTCCCATCACGGAATGTGAATTATGAAAGGTTCCTGYTTATGTGTGGATTGATTCGTTGGGAGCTCATTGGTGGTCCAAGACGTACAAGTCACAATGACGAATGACCAGGATGCGCACGAATCTCGTGTTGGAGTAATCTAGATGTCCAATATTGTTTAGAATCTGCCATATCCTCTATACTAAAAACATAAGAAAACTTGGACATTGAGTAGGTGTTGATAGAGGGCGTAACATTGTACATAAACTGACGTTCAATCGAATCCAAGATGAACAAAATCATAACGTCCCGTTGTGATAGGTGAAATTTAAAGATCTGATTTTTTCGCCACCGCAGCTTTGTTCCTAAAGTCCCCTTCATCATACGGCCACCTCATGCGGTTAACTTCACTACTAGCCACCGTTCCCACGGGCACGCCCATGGGTAGGACGAAATTACACGGAGCGAGTCTAGTTCAAATATCATATCAGTAGAGCCTATTCTATTGTTTCGCTTATCTTGAGCTCCGTCGATCAGACGGGCTCGCCGCTCTCGCTTCTGGGGTGAGGACTGCTAATTTTACTCTGGTCTTTCACATACCATCAGGATGAACACGGCCCAAGAACCAGCGTGTTCTCAAAATTTCATCAGTTCTAATTTTCCTGCTGTCTTTTATTTGCGTAGTCGATTTGGTCTTCCTTCTTGGTTACTTTGTAGTATCCGTAGTTTTGCGTACTTGCCACTCCTCTGGCCCGCTTGCCTCGGGGGCTGGAATCTAAACATTAGTAAAGATTGCAGAACATCAGATGCACTATTTTCGAGTCACGGTCTATCAATTTGAAGCCAGTCACAACAATATCACCTCGTTTCTCATGCTAACTTACGGATTCAAGTGAAAGCTTGCGCCATTACTTTACACGCACCTTATTCCCAATATCATAGCCTCCCACGTCATAGATATTAAAAAGCAGAAATGTTACTCAAAACCCCAAATAATACTCTATTATGTATGAGACATTATCATKCCAATTTAGACGGCCTCCTCTGGCGCTGGGCCATGATTGTGACAACTCTTGGGCAGGACTTTTGCTAAGTGGTGCGGCGAGTAATGATACGAGCTCGCAGCATGTAGAGGGGGAAAGAAAGCCTTGCCTTACATTTGGGATTAACACTTCGACAATTTCCATATTAATTGTTTTTCCGTACCGGGTGACACTTCCAGCCGCAGTCAACTTCTCAAGCTTTGCGGGAGGTTTCTCCATCCGCATCGGCTRACACTTTGCTAATATTGCTTCCTGGAGCCTCTCATCGCCATCAGATATGAAATCAATTTGTTTCTCTTCCTGTAGTACCCACCACGTCTTAAGCCCTCCATTTCACTTTTCAATCGAACTTCTTCAGGRATAAAAGAACTTTGTGCAATCCTCCTCAAAAATCAGCATGACGATTACCTTAGCATTAGACATTCAGGTAAACACGAATTCCCTGACGCTGTTSTTGGCCACTAATTTTGACCATCGTAACCAAGTGGCACTTGCCCTCTCACACCCCTAATATAGCTCACAGTGTTAAAGTTCATCTCCGAGTTGATGGGCAAAATATTTGGTATAGTTTTCCCTGATATACTTTTTACTCCATRCCAAAAATTCCTACGAAAATCGGTGACGGTAGGGAAGTAAGAAGGTCACAATGTTTGAGAGTGAGGGCGAAGTCATGACTTTGGAGGAGAAGCCTGTGTACGTGATCACAGCATTGCTTTTTCATCTCAATACCGCTTACTCGGCGGCAGATGGTCAGTTTCTATTATGACTTGGTCTGACGGGGAGCAGGGAAACGRTTGCATGTCAAAGAGACCCAATTGAGTTATACCCAGAGAATTGCAGTGGAAATTAGAAAGACATCTATGGCGTTGCCGGGCTTGTTCGACCTATCTTGAAGAACTAGCTCCGAATCATCGTGGCAGGTGCGCTACCCGTATTTCAATTAGCAACATTGATRATTGATCAAGAGCAGTTTTCAATGAATTCATGGTCTTTGGAAATAATTGGAGATGCTAYGGAGCTTCGACCCTTCCGAGTCGTCACCAAACGAAGATGGGTTTGCAGGGTGGAGAGGCAATTTTCGAACATGACTTAATAAGAATTGCGAATTGCCTGCTCACACTGATCAACCAAAAATTTTGATTGAGCTACAATTTGTCTCATYAWTTATTCACATACTAGTGAAACCAAAACTAATAGCTGAAAATTAAATCATACGGGGATTCAAGCAACGAGAATAGGAGCTGTTAAACTCCTGTTGAACGTCTCCGATATAGGAGAATCCCAAGAGACTTGAAGAAGCTGAACTCATATGCCAGGGGCTCAGCCACTTGTTCATGCTGTGTTCGTCATTTCTGAAGGAAACGTTAAAAGAAAGTATGTAATCGTAAGCGCGGCGGGGTACTGCTGAGCAYATACCATGTGAAGAGACTCACCAGAAAAGAATTGACTCCAATGTTCGCCTCGAAGTCCTGAATTCTGGCATTTCTTCTGCAAAGTACATAACTCGTATATAAGTTGTTTTAATTTCGAAATTTTCTTGTGGGGGCGGATGGTGCAACACCAGAGCCAACACGTCTCCCAAGTACTTTGGAGTTTTGGGAGTACTACCCGCGGTCAGGTTGCGTAACAGCGCCTGACCAGGCATCTGCGGTGCAGATTCCCAGGAGACGCAAATCCAATGAAARACTCAATGAAAAATCTACTTAAAAACTTCGTCTCCCACTTCACTAATCACAAAAGCTAAGTATCCCTAACCCCCGAACCTTCCTCCCTGACTTCTCTACTTCTTTCCCTTTTTTTTGCCTTTCCCTTTTACTTCCATTTCCACTTACCTAGATCTTTTAATTTCATCTTCAAATCCTTTTAGGTTCAGAGTATGGATCGCCGAATTTGCGCTAAACAATCCATATATATATAACTCAAATCAAACCCATTCTAATCTTATTATCAACACCAAAGGTTCCGGCACGCATCTTTCCAATCATTTTATTACTTATACTTCTCTTAATTCTTGAAATCCGACATCAGACGTCTGGATACGTAAGCGGCCATCTCATCCATAAACTGCTCCTCAACAACTCCTTTCTGCCATGTCAAAGTAATACATAACGGCCCTGACGGAATGCTGATGCACTGAAAGCCAAAGATAGGACCCGTGACTGAGCCCGGCCTACAATAATATACATTAGCACGCATTAAGTTAGGAAGCCTTAGAAAATACGCACTGCGAGATGATTAGCCGCTCAAGCTTCAAAAATACATCCTCGGGTTCTACAATCGGTACGCTCCCCAAATTCGACATCCCGTAAGTAAGCGGTCTTTTCGTCCCTAATTGACTTTTCGAAGGCCCGTACCAATCTTTCACGCCCATCATCATCCCCAAGATATTATTCTTGGGGCATCTGGCCAACTCAGCAGCCACATCTCGCCGAAGATTCTGGGACAGGTTGACAATGAGTTCGAGTTCCTCGTTTGAACTCCCTACCAAGCTGCGGAGCTGTGAAACAAGAGATTCGAGATACTCAGAGACAAATACGGAGGCATGGTTGCAGATCTCGTTGTCAGAAATCTTGGTTTTGTGGCGCATGGAGTAGGGGATGATGAAGCGGAACCCGTGTTCTGTGGGGGCGGCTTTGGCAAGATAGACCGCGATGATAGCGTTCAGCAGGCCCGTCAATGTAATCTTGTGTGCTTTGCAGAACTGAAGAATGTTGGTGAAATTGTCATATGGTATAGTGATAAGTCGCACGCTCGAGGAGAAGTCCTCGATAGAGTTCATAAATATGTCAGCACCTGTCCATATTTTGGCTGACATATCCAATTGTGGTCCTCTGTCATTCTCGTCTTGCTCGGTCAAATCAACGTTGTGTTCGATGATGGAGGGATGTCGCAGGTCTTTGGGGGCGGCTAAAGGCCAGGAGAAGCGTTCCGTTTGTGGGCTATTGAAATACTTCAAGAAACTTCGGAAGAAATTTGCGTGGCTCAATCCATCTGCAATGGCATGGTTTGCAAGCCATGCTAGACTTAGCTTTTGGGTTGATAAGGCTGATTGCGAGTTACTAGAGCCCCATTCCCCGCCGTGCTTCATGACCACGAGTCTCCAGGAAGGTTTGCGATGTCCTTCTAACAACCTCYGGACATGGGATTTTTCTAGCAGCCTAGTAATAACCCCATCGTCGTCCTTAGCTTCGTCTCGTTCGAATTCCGCTACATCATCTCGATGAATTTCTGGTAGTCTCAGGAAATGTGCTTCTTTGTCAGTTGTCTGTTTAATGATTCCATAGCAAAGAATCGGGTGATCTCGCACTGTCTGGTACAAAGCCTGGTCGAAGCGATCAACAAACCAAGAGTCTGGGTCTGAGAGAGAAGATGTTGGATAAGTGCACTCGGCGACAATTGCGGTGCTGCGGTAGAAGCCCATTTCCATGTGACATGCATACAATCGTCCCACCGCCCCTGTAAATTGTTAGGAATCCATCAATTTGGCATCAGAATTTTGATACCTAGATCAGCCGTATCGTTTGTCTCCATTTTTAATCTCACTGGGCAAGAAAACCTCCACGACACTATTGGTCTTTTTGGCGTTTCTAGATCCTGAGGAACACGATCATCTAGTGTATAATGGACATTGAGCGCGGAATCGACTTTGGGACTGCCGGTACAAGGGACACGCCACCAACAGTTGAAAAGTGATTCGCCGGTGAGTTGTGATGACCAGATGTCAAATTCGAAGATTGTGGGGTCACAGCCAAGTGAGAAATTAACCCCGCCGCGTGCCTACAGTGCTGACCTTCCCGGTTTGCATTAGTGTACGTGGGGATGTAAGCACGAAGGATTTTATATCACGTGCGGCCCAGTTCAGCGAAGTTATGGATTTTTGCTTTTCGTCCACTTGGATAAGTAAGTATCATTAACGTAGAGGAAATCCCGGAGTCACAATTGTATCTCTGGAAGAAATTGTTCGAGCACTGGTGTTGAAGCTACGGGCTTGATTTGATTGGCTGGCGAAGCGAACGAAAGGGGGATAGAAAACCAACTCATAGAAAGAATATGACCTCAAGCTAAGGCGTAGAATAGACGCTAAGGATTTTCAACATCCAAACTTCAGTTTGAGGTGTTGCGGAACAAGGCGTAAGTCGAGCGCCCGGCCGAAGTTGGGACAAGGAGGGAAACTGCGATCACGAGACTAGTGCTTTTCTCAAATCACAACATCCTCCGAGTTCTTCCTAATGACTGCGTTCAATTTCAACATCGTTATTAGCCTGCCATTCAAAGAGGAAAAGCCGGCATGGCTGCGTGGCTCAGCTCCAGTATTCAGTTCAGGTGCTGATTTATGATCAAGGTGCCGATGCATACCGGAATAAACACTTGAAGAAGTCCCAAGTTGGTCTCTAGCTATTCACAAAGATAGTGTTTGCCGAAATAAGGCGTAGTATTCAATATATTCGGAGACAATAGGATTACAAATCCAAGTCTCACGTCCAATAAAGTCTAATGCGTTTGGCTACGGCGGAATTCTGCAGCCGTTTGCCTCCTCGAGCCTTCCTTCTACATGGCAACCCAAGATTCTCAGCGCGAATCGACGGCGTCAGGACCGACTTGCTCACTCTAATTTAACTTTTAGCATCCCCTGAGCGTTAAGTGAGTATCTGAACTGTAGACTTGTGCCCTGGGAAATTGGAGGTGTACCATGAAGCTTACCATATTTGGACAGGCTCTCTCGAAGCTATTCATCGAAAGCCCATTCTCTAAAATACCTGCGGACGCTTAGACGTCCTGCACGAACTGGACCCTAATAATAGCAAATAAAGCCAGCTAGCTTCAGGGAGATAACATGGACGACACAATTAGAGCGAAGGCAATAGTGGCCAGAAACTTTCCATGGCTAAATGTTCACCACAGAAACACCGGTCCCTACTTCGATGAACATCTTTTACTCCTCCATGAGAATCTTGTCAACAGGATTCGTCAACGAACAGCGGAACGGGACACTAAAGTAGAATATCTCCAAGGGCGGTCTGATTGCCACGCCACTCGAATTGAATACTACGACCAGAAGACTGAAGAGACTCGGACTGCTTATGATCGTGATGTTGCCAATGCCAAACGTGACTTCGAGGTTGAGGTTGCCGCTCTCCATGTCAGAGGACAAGAGCGACGCGCAAAAGCGATGGGAACTCAAACGCAGAGAGAACCCAAAATCTAACGTCTTTACCATGGTAGATCTGATTCATCAGGCCTCGAGGAGCGCCAGCATATTCATTATGGGCAAGTTCGCTCCATCGGCAAGGCTCGTAACTTCGGTCATCTTGACGATGATGAAAACCCATCTCCTATTCTGCCGTGGGGTAGGAGCTTTTAATTTAGCTCGGATGCTAGAAATCCAGAATCCGAAGATGAATCATTGGTTAAGGTCCGTAAGACACYTGCTCATTTGCGGCAAGATCTAACTTGAGCAGGCACTCGTGACTCGCAAGAAGCCTGCTTCTACCTTAGCTTCCGCTGGGGATGATCATGAGATCGAACAGCGCACTCGACCCTGGAGAAACCGCAAGGGATAACCAAATTGATCACTTTTCGTCCACTCGCAAGAATACCCCTGCGTTTGAGAAGACTTGGAAGGGAGATGGTTGCTCCACACAGGGCCATAAGAGGCACAGATCCTTTRGTTAGGATGAGTCGCCAACAAATCAGCAAAATGATAACCACTCCCCCGCTACCAAAAGAGTCCGCATATCCGAGAACAATTCCATATCGYAAAAGAATGTGGACCGCCATATCTCCCAGTGCTCGAATGTCGCCCAAATCATCCTTCATGATCGCATTAGCGCTCTTTGCCCGTTCCATGTGGCTCCTAATATAGTCGGAATACCTCATCTCCGCCTTTGGAGGACCCATGACCACACAATTACGGCAGAAACAATTAAGGAGTTGCATAATAACGTTCGAGGTAATTACATCAGATGTGTTCTCGCTGACCGGACAACATACTGTATCTGCGTTAATAATTCTCCTCACGACTACAATGTCAAGTGGATCTTGCAGGCTCCATTATTATGGGACGGGTGGAAGGAGATGTCGCTGAGAAAATTTGAGATGTTCTTTTCCGGCTGGTCGGGTAAGAGCGGCCAGCCTGTCTTTCCCATAACACCCCACGCCTAGAATTGCACTCTTCAGACTGATCATCGACATTAATGCAACTTGAGCGAGATATTCACATATCGGYTTCATTGCTATTTTCCTTCACTTCTGCGGCGCAAAGAGAGATTGCTAGTGACTTTTCCTCAAATATGTTCTCGCGAACATTAATCGGTAGTTTTGTTTTGCGAAATAATTAATTACATTATGAGAGAATCGCATATCTACTCGTTAAGCTCCTATGAAACTCAAGATAGAGTCGCCCTGAATACAGCATCCCGCATTTCATRGTACATTTTRGCTAGACCCAATTCATCACATCACCAACGTATACCATCGCCCGGGCTCATTACCAAATAACAAGGATCAAAGTCAAGATCTAGGAGCATCCGAGAAACGAATATTRGAGAACGTGGTATAGGATCCCTATCTCAGATGTCAGCTCAAAGAGATGTTATGAGAGCCCTCTAGGATGACCTACAGCACCAACAATCGCCGAAATATACARGTAAAATGATCCGTYAGTCTCAATTTCAGAATCGTCCATAATATCTGGGACAATCTCGCAGTTCGTGACATCTCGAAAGGGAATGAACACTAGGCTCAATCTATGCTGAGGGCTGACGAGTGGAGCCCCGCGGATGGAAGTCCAAGTCTAGCCGAGCGCCATTGAGAATCTGGCCCTGCATATACCTGTGACACTCCTCGGCCTCCCGTTCACCACGTTTCGACTCCTCAAATATCCAGTAGAAGCCATCTACATCGAACTCAATGCGTTGCACCTCGAATCTCTCTTTCTTCAACATATCTTTCATCTCAGAAACTTGCTGGTATGGACCTCGTGGGAAGCGGTCTGACACGAAAACGAAGGGGGCTTTGATTAACTGGGCTCGGAACATGATCTCGTCTCGCGTCGCAGGCTCTGGGCGGGAAACGRTACCGGACTCGACTCGAGGGCCTTTGGGCGCGTTGCGGAGGAAGTCTTTGTTATGGCCATCCATCTCGGATGCTCTACGCTTGTTTGATGTTAAAGCTGTTATGTCCGAGGTGGAGAGCGTAGCTTTGGTGGCGAAAGATCTCGTGGTCGTTGTAGAAACGGAACATGGGGAGGCTCCTCTTAAGATTCGAGGGGCAGATGAAGACACTGTGGGGAAGAAGCAAAGTGGGGTTCGGTTGGATGAGGAACAGTTCGAGGGGCAAATTTCGGTCTACGATTGAGAGTCGGGTTAAAGTTATTGGGATGGATGTCAATACCACGAGCGCGTTTTAGCTGCTGAGATATAGGTTAGTCGAATCCCAAGGGCTGGACGTTGTGGCTCACCTTCAGTTGACCGAACGCCGGAAGCGATTTCTTCTGCTTCTCTTCATCATTTTCTACCTCTTTCATCTTGTTATTACGCTCCTTCGTAATCTTTTCGACCTCTTTGTCGTATTTGTTGGTCGCTCTCTTGACTGATGCGTCTCGTGCTTTGGCTGCTGCGTTTTGCTTCTGTTTAAATTCACCAAGAACCTCCCCTTGTCGCTGAGCAAACTTGACGCTGACTTCTCGAGGAAGAAAGCTGTCCCAGCATATCTGCTCCAGTCGAGCTTCTTCTGCGAAGGTAGATCTGCTAGAAGTTGGCGTAGTGTGAGGAGTGACTTCCTGAGAACGGGGAGTTTGTCGATCATGCTCGTGAATGCGGAGAGCTAACTCGACCATGTTACCTTCATCGGAAAGGTTGCGCTTTCTGCATTCTTCTTGCAGACCAGGCTTCTGGAGGCGGGCAAAGTTGTCCATACTGCTGGCGTTGTGCGGTCGTGCTTTAGAAGGCCGAAGATTATGCTTGATCCAGAGTTTTGAAAAGAAAATCAAAGAAGTACCTTGACAAAATTGCGGGGCCAGCTGAGGCCCAAAGGTAGATGTGAAAGCAAGAGCAATATTGAATGTACGCAGCGAACTCCTAAGGATCGTACATGGGAGCACTTGGGAGGAGGAGATAATGCTGTTTAATAAAATGYCACATATTTCAGGCATTTTGGAAAGACTACACGACGAGTGTGCTGTTCCAATAGTAGAATATTGTGCAAGGCCAAAAGGAAGAGGCAAGCCACTTTATAGGATCTGGCATGTAGGCAGCATTAATCAAAGTCCAAACAAAGGGCTAGGTGGTGTGTGTAATCTCGTCTGTATTGTTGAAGGCATGAAGCTATTCGTAATTTATATGCTTCATGCCAGTCACGTGTCTGGTCCAAAGTCACATGTAGAGCGATTCACCCCGTCACAATATTCATGGGCTTGCGTACTTCAAGGGATGCTGCGAGCGCAAACCTCTCAAGAAAAAATGGATATATAAATGATTCATCCCAAGTCACTCAACAGGTCCAAAGTTGAGAGACTGATGAAGGCTCGCACAGATAGGGAATACTTGCATCATGAAAAACGCGATGTTGCATTGTGTAGATTGTTGACGATAGATAAGTCCTCTTAAATCCTTCCATATAAATCCCATCTAAGTCCCTAGGCAAGCATGTCATATGAAAGTCCGAAATCAACCAACTAGATCATCCACATCAACGCCCGACTCCTTTGTCGCAACAACAGATCAAGTATTCCTCACTGCTATCGTAGATTTTTAGAATTCATAACGCCAAAGAACGCCGGACAGATGTACCCATTTTCAGGAAAAACAAGCAAATCAAAGGAAACGGAATAGATACGCCCTATTTTTCTGTTTAGTATTGAAAATGAATGGGGATTTTAAACCCGGTACCATCTAGTCAACTTCCTATGATGATTTTGCAAACGAAAAAGCTTCATTGGCAGAGCCTCGATTAAACGCCTCCAAGTGCATCTCGATGTCGTTAAAAAATCGACCTTGAAATAATTTGCAACACTCGATAGCCATATCTGCGCCGCCAACGTCTCCACAAAGACCCAGTAGAATCCATCTRCATCAAATTCTACATGTTTCACAGGGAATCGCTGCTCCTTAATCATTTCCAGTATCAAGCTAGCCTTATGATATCGATCTTCGGAATGACGATCAGGCAGGAAGACGAAAGAAATATGCTTGAGTTCGCGGCGGACTGAGGAGTCGTTGTAGAATTGAGCCAGAGGGCCTTTGGGAGCATTGCGAAAGAAGTCGTCTCCACCATCGGTCATCTCAAAAGCCGGCCGCTTGCTRGGTATCGTAGACTTGGGGGCCGTAGTAGATACTGTTCCCTGGGTCCCGGAGGATTTGGCTTGCATAGATGAAGATTCTGCGCAATGGTCAGAGTAGTGAATACGTGTAGAGAATATCTCAGACGGTGAAGCTTGCGATATGTTAGGAAGATGTGCTGATTCTTACCCGAATATACCTGCTGAATATATATGATTGCCCTTTACTCGCTCTGTATGTGATATTTTATCTCGGGCGCTGAGAATTTATTGTTGCTGGTAATGAGAATTTTGGCCTGCTTAATGTTGACTTGATGCGCATCACATTCAGTGTTGTCTGTCTAATGCTCCTGCCCCGCCGCACTTCAAGAAGTCTCGAATAATAAAGACTCTCGATATTTTCAAAGAGCTCAGGAACTCAAGCAGAGCGAGGTCTTGGTAGGATCCGCGATTCCACCTTCCTCATCTTAGCCTTTGGGCCAGGCTGCGCCTGCCCATCATTGTCCAACTCAGCTGCCTTGCGCTTTCCCGTGTTAGCTTTCGACCCCGATGGCGTGGTACTCAGAGTATTTGACTTAGCCACATCCGGTGAAGAGAGCTGTTGTGCTRAGGGTTGGCAGCGACTTGGGTGGAAATCCGAAGCTATGATGATTTGGTGAGAGGCTCATCAAACTAATAGTAATAAAGATGGAAAGTTTGTACCAGCGGCGACGACTTCTTAGCCCGCGAGAAGGCACTGCTAGGAGATGATGAGAATCAGTCCACGACTGACAATGATAATGCCGCGTGTGTAGAGGATGACGATGTGCCATCACACGGCCCTTAACATAGGCAAAATAAATGACATGAAACGCAGACAAAAACCCTCTGCTRATGCTAACAGCCACCCAATATTCATGAAACACCCTCCAGGCTGTTCCGGAGCATAGGAATCTTTGTTCTAGGTTAACGGCGAACGCAAATTGAGCTATGTATGAAGGTTTCAGAGAGCGTAGACCTTCGACGACGAAAGGCCGAAAAAAAATGCTGGTGTTTCAAGCAATGTATGAGATGAAGAGAACGCGATATTTCAAAGAGCCACAATCGCCTGTGTCCTTCATGCGAAGAATGCCACTGGCATTTATCTGGAAAATGTTTGTTCATCAAAATATACACGTCCACCCTCCCAAACCCCCTGTTCCCCTTAGGCAGTCCAGACCCTCTTGATAGCCTCCGTCAAACCAACATCGTTCGTCTCAAACTCGTACAATCCTACACCAACCACCACTGTCGCAAGCTTCAATCCCCAATCGAACGTCTTTCTCGTCTTGGGCAGTCGCTTCCTTGGGATGTAATCAACGATAATGGCTTCGAATCCGATGTGTGAGTGAATGAGGAGCGTGGCACAGAGCAAAGCATCCGTCATTGGGTGTAAAGAGCCTGCTGCGAAGGGGGCGATCGTGAGGGGGACAAGGCCAGCGGAAACGAGACGCTCGAAGGTCCAGTGGTAGGAACCGTGTGTGGGACTTGGATCTGGGACCGGCGCTGCATCRTTGGCTAGAAACGAATTAGATGGAATCCCCTCAATGACTATAAATGCGCAGACCTGTGCCATTGATTTTCTCTGTTCAAGATTAGCTCGTGATTATGGTCATGATCTACAAGGGTGGATATGGAACTCACGAGGGAGAGGGGGAAGAAGTGCTTGCTTGCCGCTCGCATGGAAAGCAGCTACCCGTATCGAACCTGGAAGAGCATCCTTCGCAAATGCATTTCGTGAAACTGTCTTCGAAAGAACGGATGCTGCAGGCTTGTTGATGGCGGGGAAGCTCGACRTGGGCTTGGTAGAGAAGACACGCTTGGATGCGGCCTTCACGCAGGACTGCCGAAGCATTGTGGGTCGAACAATTGAAGCCATCGTGAAGCTGCTTCAATTCGTTCGCAGCGATATTGTAGATGTTGAAGCTTGGATGTCGGCGTCGTCGATCCCAGTTACCTCGGGCGAAGTAGGTTGTTCCGGAATCTCGCGCTCGCCTGAAAGGCGGCACTTGAACTAGGATGTCTCACGCGCCTTGAGACATGCATTTTGTGGATTGTTTGGTGCTGCTTTTGCTGCTGATTCTTTGAGCGCTCATTGGGCAAAAAAGCTTCGAGCTTCTATCGACAAATCTCCAAGGACGACTTCCGGCCATTCCACGACCCTCCCGACGCCGCAAGAAACACCCGCATACCTCGTCTCCCACTCGCATCTCCCCCCATGGCTTCGCGGCGGTTAGCTTTGAACCTTTCACAGGGACTGCGCAACCGCGCTGGCCACAATGTTGTCGCCCCCCTGAGGAGAGGCTTCGCGACGCCCGTCGTGAAAAATGGCGTGAAGACGGAATCAACAACTCTCTCCAATGGCCTGACCGTATGTAATGCAGGGCATCAGGATCTGCCGTATGCTGACGCGCGGTAGATTGCTACAGAACACTCTCCCTGGGCGCAGACGTCGACGGTCGGTGTGTGGATTGATGCTGGYTCTCGGGCAGAGACGGACAAGACGAATGGCACAGCTCACTTCCTCGAGCATCTTGCCTTCAAGGCACGACCTCAATTGGCTTTCTCGAGATGGAATAAATTGCTGATGCTGGATTTAGGGCACAAACAACCGTACACAACACCAATTGGAGCTAGAGATCGAGAACATGGGCGGCCACCTGAACGCCTACACATCTGTATGTTTGGAAACATTGAAGTACGGGGCCTGGACTAACAACATCTACAGCGCGAGAACACCGTCTACTACGCTAAAGCCTTCAACGCCGATGTACCTCAAACTGTTGATATMCTCTCTGATATCCTCCAAAACTCGAAACTTGAGCAAGCCGCGATCAACCGGGAGCGTGACGTTATTCTGAGAGAATCGGAGGAGGTTGACAAGCAGTTGGAGGAAGTTGTCTTCGATCACCTACACGCCACCGCTTTCCAAGGGCAGCCCTTAGGCCGCACGATCTTGGGTCCCGCCGAGAACATCAACAGCATCCAAAGAAACRACTTAGTAGACTACATCAAAACCAACTACACCGCGGATCGTATGGTTCTAGTTGGAGCTGGTGGTGTTCCTCACCAGCAGCTTGTTGAGCTCGCGGAGAAGCACTTCTCCAAGCTCCCTACTGCTCCCCACACTGCGACAGCTTCCGCCATTGCTGCTGCGCAGAAGCGGAAGCCAGAGTTCATTGGTTCAGAGGTCCGACTCCGTGATGATACCATCCCAACTGCGAACATTGCGATCGCTGTGGAGGGTGTCAGCTGGAAGGATGATGACTACTTCACTGCGCTGGTTACTCAAGCTATCGTTGGAAATTGGGATAAAGCGATGGGCAATGCTCCCCACATGGGCAGCAAGCTCAGTGGCTTCGTACATAAGAACGATTTGGCCAACAGCTTTATGAGCTTCTCCACAAGTTATAGCGACACTGGGTATGTAGCGTCTACTGCTCTTTTCATATTCTAACATTTTACAAGTCTCTGGGGTATCTACCTCGTCACCGACAAGCTCACCCGCATCGACGATCTCGTTCACTTCACCCTCCGCGAATGGTCCCGACTATCATACAACGTCACCGAAGCCGAAGTTGAGCGCGCTAAGGCCCAACTCAAGGCATCCATTCTCCTGTCTTTGGATGGTACCACCGCTGTTGCTGAAGATATCGGCCGACAAATTATCACTACCGGACGACGCATGGGACCAGAGGAGATTGAGAGGATAATTAACGCGATCGACGAAAAGGATATCATGGACTTTGCGCAAAGAAAGTTGTGGGATCAGGACGTGGCTGTGAGTGCGATTGGAAGTATTGAGGGTCTGCTGGATTATCAGAGGTATGTACTCTTTAAGCTGTTAATTGACAATATCAAGGTGCTGACTTCTCATACAATAGAATTCGGAACGACATGAGTAGAAATGCATAAAGGGGTTAGACCGGAGTCAGTGCGAGCTGGTGCTTGATAGAGTGTATAATGCGTTAAGCGCAGCTTGTTTGTACACATAGGTTTTCTACCAAAAGAATCTCTTTGATCCTCTTAGCCGGTCTCCCCATGAGATCTAATTCCGTATCTCGTCTGTGACATTAGAGTTGGGCTCTTAATTACTTGCGAAGGCTTTGGTCTTCTTTGCTGCACTTCTTAAAGTACATATGTTAACTTGCGATATATTTGCCATTGTTCCGATAGTATCTTCGGGCAGGGTCTTTGCTGTGGTCGACGATGAGCAATGCAACGAGCTCTCAGCTCACTATGTGCGGAGAGCTCTTGCGTGATAGACGAATCTGGAAGAGAAAACCCTGAAGTATCTAATTCACCTCACCAATCAGGTTGCTACATCTCGAGGCAGAAGCAGCTGTGGAATTGCACTAACGTAGTTGTTCAATTTCTTGCGAGTATATGTATTCTTATTTTATCTCTTCCACCACTACCTCCTTCCCTACCAAGCTCAACAGCAGCCAACCAGCAACCCTCGACAATAATCGACGAGCTACCTCTGCTGTCGAAACGCTGCTCATCACTACCTCAATATTTTCTTCACATTGTCCTAGTCAACGTCCAGAATTGTAATCGATCTTCTCAAGCTGTGATATTGTCAATTTCGATCTCTTTCATTCACCGTCACCATGGAGTGGAAATACTTGAACAAGGCTTAAAGTTTGAGTGCAAGGCCAAACGTCTCGAAACGTCTGGCTCAAACGCCGATCTGAGGAGCCGTCTCAAGGAGTATGATCGCAGGAGCGCCAGCAAGCAGGGCAGGAGCAATAAGGATGCTATGAGCAAGACCGATGACAGGAGCATCAGTAAGCATAGCAGGAGCGATGGAGATGTCCGAGACAGGAACGATGACTRGAATGATGACGATAGGCATGATGGCAGCAGACGCGTCGATGACAGGTATCCACCTCGAAGAGGAGACTCTTATCGTCCAGTACGAGACGGTCATGCTCAATATCGATCTCCCCGCTCCGACGCTGTTGCCCACAACAGTCTTCTCACCAAAACTGAGATTGAACGACTGAAAAAGATCTATTGYAACAGTTTCACTCCATTCCGGAAAAAGATCCATATGGAAATGAACGACGCGAGGAAATCGAAGCCCGCTTCACAAAAGAGTCCAAGGAAACCCGCAACGTGAAAGAGGAGAATATTAGCGAGTTGAAGGATATTTGCAAGGCCAAGAACGAAGAAAACATTAAGAAGCGAGATGTACATATCGGGCAAGCTGAGGCCAAGTATGATGCTAAGATCGAGCAGCTGGCCAAGGAACGCCGTGACGAGTTGGAGAAGATCGAAGCAGAAATCAATGCATGGCGCGAGAAGCAGAAGTTCTTTAAGCCTACGCTTGAGAAGCTCAACGTACGTTGCCTCAGTGGAGTCGTGGACTATTGACAATCTCATGAGCTAACTCCGTTCTAGGAAATCATTGGGAAGAACCTCCGTGCAAAGGATTTTGCTCCAGAGAMCATCGACAGTCCCACACTCCGATCCTCGACGCAAACCTATCGTCCAGATCAGCAGATGCAGTCGCCCCCGGCTTCATCTTCACCTCCTCGTTCTTCCACGCCACCTGACACCATAAAGGTTGTATTGCCAATCAAGCGCAGAGCCTCAGAACTGGGAAGTAACAACGACGAGACTCGCAAGGTGCCTGGCCCTAGTAACAAACAAACCCCTTACGACAATGCCTCAATTATGCCGCAGCTGCGAGGTAGCTCCTAGGTCTTTGCCCGTTATCGCAACGCACACACTGCCAATAAGACGATGGACATGKATCATATGCTTAATGCAAAACGCTACACACCCCAAAACATCCTCCATGATGCCTCGGGACATTATTGGATTTCCGAGGATGGTCTGCGTGGTGAAAGTAATGCTGCTACGGTCTTTAGGATTTTCCACGACCGGGACTTCCAGGGAGCGCCGTTGAACTTGAAGCTCTACATTAGAGATGCAGAGGCCGGCGGAAACATCTTGCTRTAGTCCGAATRGCATCGAAGACACTACGGCTCTACGTTGGTGGATGTTGATATTGCAGGCTTCTAGGTGGATCATGATGTTACTCAGAATATCCTATGATTTGTGGTATTTTCTGCCAGTTGTTATTTGAGGGATATCATGTGGATACGCGGTATTTGTACATTTAGTGGGATACATAACGGATGTTGGTCGCCTGCCATGCATTCATCTGCATCCTTTGTACTTGCGCCGGGTATGTCCAAGATTGCATACTCTCATATTATGTTCATAAGTTCTACATTTGATTTGCACGAATTTCCACGAATCATACCCTACCTATCCTGCGATGAGCAACGTCTCTCGCGAGACCATATTCCCCCAGAACCATGTCTTTGCTGCTGACAATCTATTCTTTTCGTATCTATGGCAGCCTTTCTTTGGCGGCGCACTATACAATGCGCACCTTCTGCCCTCCTCCCTTCCCCTGCTCCTCTTCCTTTCTTCAACATGCATAACAAGAGCCCACGGCTTTCTCCCCTCAGAATCGTGGCATACTCTGCAACGTCTCATTAAGCATCAGACAATATGACATGTTATGTGTTAGTTTCCATTTCCGCAA
Source organism: Lachnum nothofagi (assembly GCA_003988875.1). Lineage (NCBI taxonomy): Eukaryota > Fungi > Ascomycota > Leotiomycetes > Helotiales > Lachnaceae > Lachnum > Lachnum nothofagi. The sequence goes on from QYSG01001226.1 coordinate 17,986, forward strand.
TATGTTTATGCTAGTCTCCGTTGTCGTCCGGAACATTGCTCGCGAGCCCATTCACCTTAGGTCAGTGCTACCTAGTGAGCGAATTCTGATATTCCATTTCTTTCGGCAGGACCTTTTTTCTTACCGCACTATATAATTCATACTTTCTTAGGCTTCCCTCTCCTTCTCCTTGTCAACACCATCGTCAACYAGCTGTCTTTACTACCGAGACCCTCCCGATCACTATCTTATTCCCTTCCTTACGTTGTTCTACTAGACTTGGAACATCGTTTGGTCACTTTCAGCCGTGATCTTGAGTCCCCGCCATTTTAAGCCCTCTATCGTCCTCGCAGCCAGCGCCATCGATATTATGGAGTGGAAGTACGTCAAGAAAGAGGGTTTGGTAATTGAGTGCCAACAAAGAGGCTTTCCAACTGCTGGCTCAGACGATGATCTTGTAAAGCGCTTGGAGGGGTCTGATTGCGAGGAAGGACTGCCCATCGGTCGTACGTATATTCCCTTACATTTTATKGTCCAGCAATTTATGAAACATTAAAATCCCACCCAGTGATCTCAATGTTATCTTGATCAAATAATGCTAATTCGGAGGATCCGGTAGGTCAACAGAGCCATGCTCGAACCGACTCTCAGCGCCCTGATAGCACTACGCTCCGCAATGCTGCTCGCCCAGAGCCATCGAACGGGTTTCAAGCTCYGCGCTCTGGCAAATTCTTCAACGGTGCAAGGGATATGCATCCTTCAGCCGATGAGGCTGAGCTGACGAGGATCTGCCGCGAGAATTTCTACCCATTCAGGAAGACTGATCCGTACGGAAGCGAACGAAGAAAGGCTATTGAAGCTAGTTACAACGCCGAGAAAGAAAAATGTCGTACGTYGAYTGAGGAACGAATCCAGGAGCAGACTGCTGAGTGCGAGGCATCAGTTCAGGAGCTGATCAAGAAGCGGGATGGGTATATCCTGAAGGTGAATTCGTGCAATACTCAGATCAGTACCAACTACAAGAAGAGAGACGAACGCATTGATATTATGAAGGGAAACTGCGTGGAAGAAGTCAAGAAGTCAGAGGAGGAACGGGTCCGTCAGCTGGGAGAACTCGAAATAGAGATCACTGCATGGCGCGAGAAGCAAGAGGMTTTTAGACCTGCTTTCAACAAACTCTGTGTATAAACCCATTCACATCCATTTCACGATTAKATTGCTAATTTTCTCTAGGACATCAATAAAAAGCGCGGTATAGAGATCAAGCCAGGGCATTTTGGCCCTTCAGGCACTCCTCGTCCCAGGACCGCAATTGCTACTTCCATGTCAGCCGTCCCCAATCCAACGCTCTTCAGAATCCCTCAGAAGCGTRAAGCGACTCAGCTGGAGGAGGCACACGAGAAGAACGAAAGTTTCGACAAGCACAACCCCGAGACACCTGTCCCATCTACGTCACCTAGCTTGTATATCATTGTCGCCTATCCCGACGCGCATATCAAGGGCAAGGTACTCGCTATGTATCATATGCTTACGCAGAAGCGGCATGAGCCAGAGAACATCTTGACGAGTCCAACAGCGTATTATTGGGTCTTTAAGGACTCTGAGCAAGGTCATAGCGAGGCTGAGAATTGCTTCAGGGCTCTTCAAGGTCACGACTTCGAAGGAGCGCCTTTGCGATTGCAGCTAGTCAGGGGTTACCGCCAGTAGACACTAGCCGACTTTGCGTGGAAGGGCCGTGAATAGGGTCGATCTTGTGGATGCAGACTTCTGGTCGAGCCATGACACCTCTCAAGATGTCCCATAGGTTCCGAAACATTCTAATATTTGAGAAATGATGCAGTTTGGGTGGATCCGGGCATATGATGGGCACGGATGTATGCACTTTGCATGGACGATTCGTCCTTCATGCTTGCCTTGGATAATTCAACTTAGAATAAAATCTGCACTACTTAATCCACATTTCTAATATCCCAGCCATGCTGAAACATCGTAAGCAGACGTGTCTTTCCTCATCCGAATGAGCTTTGTCTCACATTATGTATATCACTTAGACACGAGCGACACTAAGTCTAGTAACTCAGTCTTTGGAGATTTCCYGTTTCAGCTGTTCTCTTTATTGATACGTAACTCAAAGGCTGCTTTGTGTCAGATGGATATTCCAGGATGGTGGTGCAAGTGAACTTAGTAGTATCTTCCATAAGGCCTGTCTATAAGATGACGCCGCAGTCATGTTCTTGCTATTTGCCCTACATCATCTCATAAATCTCTCATTTGATATCACCAACTCAAGCAATACCACACATCAACCAAGCGCACCGACATGGAGTGGAAGTACGTCTCAGACTTCGACTTGCAGCAAGAATGTCAACGAAGGGGCCTCCCAGCTATGGGCGCAAGAGCTGAACTAGTCGTGCGTCTGGAAGAAGATGATCGACGTCAACAACAGGTCACTATCACACAACAACAGCAACATCAGACTTGGTCGAACGCCCCTATCCCCGCTCAGTCCCAAGCTGCCACCAAACCCTCATTCTTCCTCAACACAGCCGTCACCACCAGAATGACCGATGCACAACTCCAAGAAATGCTCGTCACCAGCATCCCTAAGGATTTTCCTACGCCTGCCCTCGCTACTTAGGTGAATAGTGGGAGGTTTGGACAAGCTTTCCAGGAATTGGAGAGAAGGGGCAAGGATCCGAGATCGTCTCTTTTAGCAAGGTTTCCGCACCTTGCGCAGCTTCTACTTCCAGCAGGACCATCGGATCCAACCAAAGATACCGCTACCACCAAAGACCTGAAGCAGGAACCAAAATAATAGTTGACTTTCAACTCCCTCGGTCTCCCTTGTTCGTATTTGTCTTGGAAATGTGAGCCAACAGCGGCATTCTTGCAAGGCGATGTTTGAGATGTTTTCGGAACCTCTCGATTTGCATAGAACAAGAGTTCGGGATCGGTATGATGGGCAGATACTTCTAGAGATCGAGGAGCATTTTCATGCACGGGTTGGCGGAGCCCTATGTCACTTCCACAATTAATGAACAGAGTCTAATCAACTTACTGTGCGTCTCCTCTTAATATTATRGATATCCCAAAAAAAGTAGGAGAAGCTGGATAGTGATTGAAACGCGCGTCCGGACCGTAGACAAATTTCAAAAGGRGTCGCCCGCGGTTGTGCAATACTACTTTCCGTGCTCAAATCTCAATAAGTCCGAATCAGAATGTTTCATATGTTCTCAAAGATTGTCATGGATGGATGATAGGCCGAAAGGCGCTGCTCTTGGTCCTATGCCTCACTGGTGGTAATGCTTCTCGTCGTGCTCGAAGTGTCTAAGTTAAAGTGTTCCGGATGCTTTGGAGCATTGGGACAGGCGGGTAAGGGCCTTGAAAACAACAGTCGAAGAGCCATGTCCCACTAATGTGAGGGGCTCAGTCGGGTGGAGAACGCCTTTTTTCGTGCTCAGATTGTCGGAATTAGAACGTTCCATCTGTTTTGGGACATTGTAATGCGCAGCTATAGGTCCGAAAAAGCACTGCTGTTGGGCCTATGCCGCACACGGGTCGGGGGCCACCGCTGCTTTTCATGAATAGAAAAGGCCAACCACTTTGTCCCAAATCCTGTGGGACATTATCTCAGGCGGATATTTGTCATAAAAAGCTGCATGGCGGTGTTGAAACGTACTCGATTTTGGTCTATGCCACGCTATGCTGCTGTTGTACAAGTCTAAAAAAACTCCTGGTATATGCCACTTGCTCCTTCCCMACCAAACTCCTGCCGCTGAAATGCCCAAAATTACACAGATAGCCCTTTTACCCCAGATATGATCTCTGCGTCCGGATCCTGCTCGACTGATTGTCTCAATTGTTCTGAGACAAGGACCTGAGTGTCGTCCTCTTCGATATCTGCATCATCCGCCTGGTCTGCCTCAGCCTCTTCCTCGAAGTCGCCGGCATCCTCGCCATCCACCGACCCGGACAGGATGCTCTCTTCTAGCCCGATATCCTCGTCCCCATCGCCATCGTCCATCGATTCTCGGGATATATAAGAATCTCCCATTTCTTCTGGGGCATCCTCCTCCTCTTCTTCCGCATCCGTATCGCCACTCTCCGAGGCACTGAAATCGTCCAAGTCAAGCACCGGGTCCCTCCAATAGGTAAAATCCGTATATTCCTCCCCACCCCCCTTCACTAGCGTATTCACGGGAGGGAAGTAGTGATCGACGACCTCTCGCATATTGACATAGCTGTAGCGAAGCTTGTTTAGGCTCAAAAGATCTAGGGAGACTTCCGCATTGCTGTTTATAGTGAAGATCCGGTTACTTGGAATGCTGACGGAGCGATATGACAGGGCATCTGTGAGACGGTTGCCGAAGCCTGCGTAAAATGGGGTTCTGGACGGGCCAAATAGGTTCTTTATATCGCGGAGACATGCCATTTTGAAGACTTCGGGCTTGCGAATATAGATCTCCCGCCTTAGAGCTGCGAGGGTGCGGTCTGGGCTCATGATTGTTGGGCCCTTGGGTAAGCGGTAACTCTCTTGAACCTGGAATTTTTAGGGTCAGCACAATGTCTCAGAATCTTTGGGACATTTTTTAGRGCCAGAAAATCCGCTCAAAACACGGATTTCGCAACTTACCACTCCATTAAGGTAGGCCCTCGTCATATCCGCCTGCCCTACGGATCGGGATGTCAAATACATGATATTGTAGCCGTTGTTAACGATCTCRGTGTACAGCTTGGCTACACCAATATGGGTCCAATCGCGACCGATCATGTTAAGTACATGGCCGAGCGCGTCTGACTTTGTGATGGTTCCATCTATATCGGATATAACGATCGGGACATCGTAGCGCCATAGATACCTGTAGTTCCAGGTTAGCTAGCCGGTTATGAAGTATAGAGCTCGGCAATATCTTAGAAATCTTGGGACATTGTGAAAGGCCGGGAATTTTGCCCGAACAGCGGGGGACGCAACGTACATGTAAGCCTGGCAGGTAGCTCGATTGACGGTGAAACTCATGGGATTCGGTCCAGGCTTCAGGCCTAGCGCCTTGAGCTGGTCGCTAGTTAATCGCAAGGTCTTGGCGTAGTTTCGATTTGGGTCTCCAGTGCCCTCCGGCGTCTTTGGGGGAGTCTGCATACCTATACCAAGGTCAGACTCGGCTCGGCGATGGGCAGACATGACCGGAGTTCGAGCAATTGGTTCGCTTTCGGGGTCGCTTTGGTAGCCAGGGTCGGAAGCCGCATCGTTCAAGACGGCTGTATTGTTTAATCCTGCTAGAGCTGCTTGTTGGCCAGCTGCTTCCTTAGCTTCTTCACTGCTGTATATCCATAAGTGCCCCTGCTCATCGGCTCCTATTAGAGCGCCGATGTCATAGTTGCCCTCTAGCTCTTCGGACAGGATCTTGCGGGCGATGACCTATGGTCGCGACGGATTAGCTATGTCCGAGCATATTTTTAATATTCCAGAAGAAATGAGACAATGCAAAACGGCTCAGAAATTTGCCAAAACGTGGATTATCCGCCCTACCTCAGCTCGCAGCGCATCTTCGTCGCTACTCTTGTACCCAGTCATATCCAGCATTAAATCGCCTGTATCTGTAACTTGGCTCGGAATATTTGACGCTGACAGCTTATTTGATAATGCCACCGCACGCTCTATGACTTCTTTCGTAGGTAGGGGAGGAGGGCTATTTGATCGCTCGGTGAAGGAATCTGAAGGGCCATCGTGAGGGGGTAATGTAGGTGTCAGGGATCGTGTCTGCCGTTCTCGGGTATCTAGGTCGTCGCTGGCATGTAGTCTCGTCGAGGAAGGTAGGAGCTCGTCGGTATGGCTTCGTTCAGTAGTGATCCCGGCCCAGTCTCCGGAAAGAGGTCTTGTGTTAGCTTCCGGAGAAGCGGAAAGAGGTGTCAAAGTATCTGCGAAASGTTAGAAAAGCTCTTGGGGGTCAGAAGTAGCAGACGTACTTAGATTGCTCTGTCTCCGCGGTCTAGAGGCTGGGAGTGCCACAGTCTCCGGCCTSGACAGGCTCCCAGCTCTAGATTTACCACCGAGAGTATCTAGAGCAAGAAAATCTGGCTCTGAAAGGCTCCCGGCGCTGGGTTCTCCTGCTGGTAATGGCGGGCTGGTGGCTGGRGAAACCAAGGGAGACGTTTGCATGGCTTCGGGAATATTGTCGCTGGTTTCGAATACGAAGAACGCCTCTCCTCCTTCCCCCAGCTTCATCGCATAGTTCTGTTTGACTCCATTGACCTGGAATTCGACCTTCTTCTCGTACGGCCGCAGGAGGGAGAATTTCCCGAATCTGACATGGAATGGCGAACATGCTAGAGATCCGTCTTCCTGCTCTACCACTATAACATCGATCGCGCCGCTCAACGTGGCAGGATTTATAGAGTTCCATGTTTTGGACACGGATCCGCTGATACTTCGTACGTATTGCATGTTGGGTGAGTGGTTGYGGAAACGACAGTGKGTAGTGGGTAGGCGGATAAYAGYGAACTAAACGAGAGGAAGCCGCGAGTTAAATTGTCTCGGAACGGGTGAGACAATCAGAGCCGGCCCAAATTACTGTGGAGGCATGGATGATCCGGATCCGGATCCAGGTGAAAGTGAAGGTGAAGGTGAAGGTGAAGGTGAAGGTGAACGAGTGCAGTCGAAATGGTACGGTATATGGGTGTATGCAGAGGTTGTTGGGAGGATCCTACGGTATTGGCTCTGACGTCCTTCAACAAAGATCCCTGCATCCCTGTCAGGTCAGCATCAGCAGCTCATGTCAGGCCCGCACGGTCGCTTTGYTCCGGCCTTTGTCACAGCATGCCGAGGCCGGATCGCAACCTCAAAAGTGCCTACTACGACCCTTTCTTGGATGATCTATTTCAAGCGAGGAATCTAAAAGACACCTAAAAGAGCCCAGAAAGACTAGAAGGAGCTATGGCTTTTATTCAGTCCATGCCCTTAGCCCGAACGACCAGCGATAAGTCCCCACAATCGGAATAATTCAGGGCCTGGGTCCATGTAGGCTTGGCAATTTTGATATCTCTAAATTTACAGAGGGCTCTTTGAATGTTTCATATCAAGTGAAACACTATGCGCGGAAGGATTTTATTTTTACATTTCAGCCAGAAAATAAATTCTTGGCTGTTTTCTCCAACCAATCCCGTGTGGTGCTGACAGCGCTTGTGAAGTCCTTATTACACTTCTTTTCTACGGAGGCAAGGCCATGAGGAATTTCTTTGCCATCGAAGACAAGCATGTGTTACTTCGCTCCATGGAGAGGTAGAAATTTTCATGCGACATTTTATTGGTCTCTTCGGATTTCCACAGATCACAYGTGAAAACGAGGGGCATCGTCATGGAAACCAARTCTTTTGCTACAWATCTCTACATGATTGGCTGRATCATCTGTTGTAGTAGATGACATCTGATTCAAATTGGCGGCGCTCTGAACAGATCTACTTCTGTCTAATACTACCGTAKCACGATACTCATTACRCCTCCAAGTCAAATCATACTATCTTTAACTCCTCCTCATTCTTAATAAACCTTATAATTGGTCGTTGCCAACCCGGTTTCTTTTTCTCAGTTACTTTAAGATAGCGCTCAAGTATTGCAGGTGCAGCTAAACGCCTTATTTCGGGCAAGAAAGGAAGCCATCTGTGTATTACATCCATCCTCAAGCCCTTCCAGGTAGAGCCCCCATTTGGTCTTGGCAAGAACACCACATCGTTTTTCAAATCCARGGCTATCGTCTCATCGCCGGTTTGGAGGTTTCGCGCAAGGAAATGTCCGAAGCGTTTCGATACCGAGTCGTCGTCTTGGGCAGGCACCAATCCAAATGCGTCTCGGCGAAAATCCATGCCAGGATCAATAATGTCGGTTATTGTGTATTTCCACTTCAGATTGTATCGCGAGGGAACGAGCAAATGAGCCTCCCCACAGACAAACAGGAGTTGGTGTGGCAGAGCTGAGTGTTCTGGGAATATGCACTCGATGCTTGCCGCTCTGCTCCCAGAGGCGCGCAACAGATGGAAGGCATCAGGTGCCGAAGGCTCAGCATAATAAAGCGTTATCTCTTCTGGTAGCATAAGCTCCCCGCTTGCGTATACATGGACAATACGGGGAGAGTCATCTATGGCAAAGTTCCRCTAGCATRGGCAGTTAGYAGATGGTCATTACGTAGCGTGTCAAGGAAGCGRGAAGATAATCCCATTTCACGAATGAAAAAGTTGAGGCTCGAGCAAAAGCAAACTAAGTCTGAATCCCTCTAACATAAATCAAGAAAATAGCTTGAGGTTTCTCACAATCTTTATCCRCAATTCCGCAGGCAATTTGCCAAAGCGGTGGAATGWCGTTGCGCGCCGCGAAAACTGAAGGTCGCCATCGAGAGAATGGTGTGCCGAGTCGCAATCCATCGGTAATGTTTCTGATCAAAGAACGCTGCAATTCTAACTTAGATCAAAGAGTAGAAAGCAATCATAGGGTACGGGATGCAAATTGCCTGAGTCATTTGTGCGCATTCGCAAACTTGGATCACTACTTTAGATCCCGTTCTCCTCCAGACAATGAGATTACCAGGTTAGGCCTCCACATAATCAGGTCAAACGCTTTCAAAAATAGAAGGACCTCGACGATCAWCGCCACAGGCTTTTCTACGCTCCTTGGGCTKTTACACCTTGAAGACTSGCATGGTGTCTTGCTGTGGCGAGAAGATATTGGGTTTCTTTCGGGGTTCACAAGACCTTGAGCTTTTCGGCTCCGGGAAGTCCATGGCCTATGATACTGTACCGCCGCAGCTCGACTTCGTTCAAGACCCCTCACTTGCAAGGGAGTCGAGTTGAGGTCGTTGCCCTGGCGAGTCAAGCATGTTTGGATGCCCGGTAGTTGTGGTGCCGGCATGAAACAATTTGGAAGGTGCGACTCCTATTGGTTCCTCATCGTGATCCACCGGGCAGCCTGGAAAAAAGCRGCGCTGAACATGCGTRTTTYACGCTGCCWGGGACATCCAAGTCAGTGCCGCTTTGTCTGCCTACCACGAGCCGGCTCAACACGCCACTTCTCCTAAGCCCTGGCAACAGCGCAGAGCCGAAGAGGCTTGGCAATGAAGGATGCGGCGTGGAGTCAAATTGTTCAATGTCGATGCCGTTCTTCATTGTCTCACTGCCTGGAACATTTCAGACGAGCCTGAACGCGCGACTTCGAGCACGTTCAGCCGTACCGCTATCGTCCTGTCCCTTCTGCTGGTGCCGGCCATCCTCCAAGGAGAAGGAGACTTGGCTCGAGCATCCCACACGAGCTTCGCATGAATGCTCTCACATTCTATACCGAGCTGGCCGAATGGATATTGCACCATGTCACAGACAGTAATATGTTCTACGTCCAGTCTGTGGTGACCTGCACCGCCTTGGTCTGGTTCGTGTAGCCTCTGCGGGACTGTTTACATCTATGCTAACCCACTGTGCGAAAGGCTTTTGCACCGAGCATGGCTTACGCTCTGGAAACCCGTCCCGGAGCTCATCAGCATCCTCGGTGTCGATGTGCCAGACGCGCCTGCGGTCTCCCTCGCAGGCATCAAGGCCGATGCCGTCACCCTTCACTGGACGCGGCCTGGTGTCGGTAGGCCTGTACACAAGTACTTGATACAGGTCAATGGAGTCAACGGTGGGTTCTAACGTCGTTGTGCAATGCATGCATCGAGCTAAAGATACACAGTGGGTGATTCATCGCGGATGGAGACCGCGATTACAGTTACTGGACTCAAACCAGGCCATTTTTACAACGTTCGAGTTATTGCTGTTGGTGTAAATAATTTTCAAGCAGGAAGTCGGGTTATAAGGCTGAGAACATATGGACGAGATGGACGGCCTCAGCTCGGTGGCGGCCGTGTCCCTTCGAATCTTTCCGTCGACGAGCCAGATAGCAGTGATGAGTTGCCCGCCATTCGCACTCATGGGGCCGAAATAGAGTCAGCTACTCATGTTGAGGGTTCTCCGAGGCTRCAACGAGAGTCAAGCAATCCTCAATCCGGGCACAGACGAAATACCGGTGGCAGAAAGCATTCGCCGTCAAATCCTACCGCCGAACATGTCGCCCCAGTGAACGCCTCATCCAAACACGCAGACGAATCGATGCAACAATTGACAGAAAAGTTCGAGGGCATCCGCAAGGACACGGATGAAATACTAGGTCAAATGTCGAGGGATACAGAGGAGTTTAAGTCTCAAATGCTGGATCTTACGAAGGAAAGGGACGAAAAGAAGCAGATGCTGAAGGAAAAGGAGGAGGCGAGCGAGAAACTCAAGCGGGAGGTCAACAGCTCAGAGCGTGCAAACCGCCAGGCTCAGAATCGCAAATCGCAGAAAGAGAAGCTTTTGCGAGATAGGGAAGCTGAGAGGGTTAAGATGCAGGACGACATTGCGAGATGGAATCAAGAAACGGAGAGCATGAAGCTTCAACGAGAAACATGGCAGAAAGAGAAAGAGAAATATCTGTTGATGAAGAAGGAAGAAGTTGAAGAGCTGCGAGAGACCATCGGCGAGCGTCACAGTTCGATAAGTGGTCTGGAAGAAGAGATTCGCGTGAAGAGATTGCAACTCAAGGAGCTTGAGGACCAGCGAAAGCATCTTCCTGGAGCTGAGGATAATGAGGAATCAAGAGCTCGCGATGTCGCCGAGAGACAGATCGATGCTGAGTGGGAAACGAAGCGACACAATCTTGAGGCCGAGCTCAGTAGGGTGTGGAATCACCTTCAGGGCGTTCAGTTTGCGCACCAACAAGCTCAGACTGCATTCAATACCTTCACCATCCGGCAAACGAACGATGCTCTRATGTACCAAGCAAATGCCTCTGGCATTGACTTCGACCCCATGAGTGGGCAGCAAAAACCAAAGCCTCGAAGAGCTCGGAATCGCAAGAGCCGAACCAGYACAATCTCGTCTCCCATCTCAGGCTATGCTATCACCGATTCGCCATTTCCAAGCGCCAGCGCATACAACAACTTTAATACGACATCTCCCGCTTTTGCCCCTGGTCCTTATTTCGATCTTAGTAACGATACCGCCATGGTGCCACTGTCAGAGCAAATGTACGCACGTTTCCTAAGTTCTTTTATTCTTTCATTTGCCAATTGGAGAAGTCCGGCAGTATTGGGAGCTCATTCTCATTGCCTTTCGATCCCGGATTCCAGGTGATTCTATTGTCCCAGGAATTTTGAGACTTCCAAACCCTCCCAAATTGTCCAAATAGTCCTGGATCGAACAATGCTGACTAGCTTGCAGGTCCGGTATGACCGAGGCAGAAATCAAATCTTTGACCACTGGTGCTCCGCTGAGTCCCACTGCAACTTCTCTCTTACCATCTACCCTGTTTGCCGATGACGATCCCCCGAGTCCCCGTCCGAATTCAACGAGATCCTTTGACCCTACTCCTTATGGCGCTTTGGGGCCAGCTCTTGATAAAGATTCTCGCTCACCGTCATCCTCGAGTCGCTCTGCAAGTTTGATATTAAGTCCTCATGCTTCGTCTCAAAATCTCGAAAAATTCGGGGTTTCTGGTCACGATTATGCTATTGATAGCGATCGACGGTCTATGAACTCACCCAGGGCGGAGTACGGTACTATCGGGTATGTGTATTTCCTAAGTATTTGTTCCCTTTAGAGAAATTTGGGGGCATTTGGAGTTCGAATATTGTGGAATCCAATGTCTCGGGACTTCTGAAACATTCGAATGCCCCCGAATAGTAGATTATATCTTGATCATGCTGACCCGTAGAACTTGCAGGTCCCCGAAAGGCTCTGCTGCTGTTCCTTCATCCTCCAGAGGCTTCGGGAATTTGTTTCCATTCTCGAAGGCTCGCGGGAAACCGATCCAACAGGATGGCCCCGCTCTAGGGACCCTCAAGCCGGGACAAAGCCAATCATTTCCACGCTCCTCTGATGACCCAACGGCAGAAACCAGTGGCCATCGCCGGCGAACAAGCCTTTCATCTGGCTGGAATATTTTTCATCGCAGCTCAACCGTTAGCGAGGCAACAGAGGGCAATGGTCCTGCTCCGGCACGCAATCCTACTAGTAGAAGACGTCGCTTCAATATGTTTGGAGGCGGCTCGGATGACCCTATCATTTTCAGCGATCGTGATCCTAGCAGTCCTCGCCCTGTGTCAATCGCTTCGTCTGACCTGCCTCGTCCCTCCATAGATAGTGCTCAATTTGGTTGGCCTGCTGCGGAAGGCGCTGTGGTCAACAAGAACAGTCCCCTAGCAACTAATTGGTCTCTCACTGTTGCCAATACCGCCCAGCCTTGGTCCCGTAATCCATCGAGGAGGCCGAGCTTACAACACGGTTCCACCCCTGCCTTGACCTCTGGTGTCGCTAGTGACGATGATGAATTTCTACCTTCAGATGGTATTGCAGGTCAATCTAGTCCGCCACCGTCCATCGGCGTTATTGGAGTTCGGCCGGTGTCATCTCACAAACCAGCAACGCCGAGGCTTAACCCCGCTGCGCCAACCTTCATGGGCAGGTTCAATTTCGCGTCAAAAGCGGAGAAAGGTAARGATGCCGGCAAAGGCAAAGGTAAAGCTGTCGACAGGCCTCCGCCATCTACCGACGAAGAGCGGCTTGCTGATGGTTCGTCGCCATTGGAACCAAGGAAGTCTCGCGATACTCCTTCAGTCCGGACGCAAAATAGTATGGCCGAATCCCACGAAAGCCTAGAGATGACTTCGAGCAATACCCCGTCCGAATTCACCAATCTCAGCACGAAAGAGAAAGACTCGTCGATCAGGCAACTCTTCCGCAAGGGCAGCACTAGCAAGTTCAGTCTCTTCAGCAAGAAAGGCGGCAGCAGCGTCGCCAACTCCGACCGCGCTGAGCGTGACTCCAGTCTCGACGGTCTCGGCGATGAAGTCCCCAGTGTCGCCAGCAGTCCTGCCCTTGGCTCAGGCGAATGGAGCGGTAAGGGGACGCCGAGAGAGAGCCGAAGCGGGTGGGGTCGTCTGGGATTCAAAAAGGGTGGCAGGACCAGAGAAAGCTTAGATATCGCCGATCGCAGTGAGGCTGAGACTACGGGGACAGAAGATGAGGGTGGCTGAATACGTAGATGCTGCTTTGACATATACCGACCAATGCTTGAGAATTTCTTCRATACTAGATACCATGACCCGGATTATCACCTAGTCCCTATGCATTACTAGTATCACGTACCGTTAGAACCACCATAGGAGAATGTTTCGCGTGATCTGGGACATTGGCCTGGCCTTTCTAAAGCTGTACTTTGGTAGCTTTTAGGCAGGGCATTTGCTCAGGAGACGGTGAGCGTACACTTACCGCCAAGAGATTTTGTATGAAAAGCTGAGGCGAAGTCCGGGTGAAGTAGTATCTCGGGCCTCTTTGAACCGGACCCCAGATGTAACGTTCGCGCACTTTCGCACACTCTGTTCGCTGKTATGCAAGTATGAGTTGATATCACATCAGCAATCTCTACGCCTTGATGCCGGCGGTAAGAGAAGTCTCTCAACKTCCATGCCAAGAGTACCCAAATCGCGGCCGTAGTTCTGGYCGCCGACCACAATATCAAGGCATCCATATTCCGCCAAAAGATACGAAGTGCAATTAGGGTTCAGGATTTCGTGGTGGGTCAAGGGGGTCAGCGTTTCGGTCCCAGGTTTGCGGGTTGCGTGGCCCCCAGATTGGCGGGTGAAGTGGCCCGAGAGTAACTTGCTTGTACGAGCAGGTGGCTGGAACATCTGCAAGTCTTGGTGTGCGAAGAGCAACAATTAGGCCGCCACCTTCTGGATCTTCGCCAGTCGTAATTCTGCTGCCTATCAGGATTCAAGCCCGAAGTTCTGAGGATGCGGGAAGTGGAGAGGTTCAAAGCGCCCCCTCGAATCAAAAGCYGCARCTCKMAGAACGCCTCCTTCGCAAACTTCCTCTTCCTCTCTAGCTCTCGTTTCGAGCGAAGCGAGCCGTAAGGCTGAGGCACAGTAGGGCTTCGGCCTCAGGAYAAGGTTTGCCTGCYRGCCAATGGCACAGTTTATGCTTATATTACTTKGGGGGRACACGAGGGTTAGTCATGCAATACGATGATTACAGTATGTTGCYCCTGGGCCGAGCCTCATCGGGAAGCTTGTTCCCGGCCACCTCCGCCGGAGCCAATGGCAGCGCGGAAGGGTGGCAACGTAGGGCTGCAGCGAAAGGCGTACGAGCTGCTTACCTTTGCCCACAGCTGAATGTCAGAATGCTGCTCMAATTTTACTGGCGGGGTGGGGGGTGTGATGGAGGATGGCGCATACATTCAYTCAGGAGCTGTGGGACTAACATATCCTTGCCAGTGAAGCTCGCCCACGGCATATTTGGAATGTTAGCACTCGCGTCACAGTGTGCGAGTCGACCACCTAGGTGTGGCTGTTGAGCGTTGAGAGAAGAYCTGCGATATACTTGAGAGACCCACTTCACTCTTCCCGCTGGGCTGTAACATAAGCTACTTTCCCAAGCTATACGGATTTGAATTGCTTTCATTGTTGTGAAGGTCGAAATTTTGGAGAAGCAAACATGAAGGAGATGCCAACGAGGAAGAAGGTTTTTCATGCCAAGACAAGATCCGGGTGAGTCCTCGYTCGTTTATCTTCATCTTATTAATGAACTCGCAGTCTTGAACGAGGGCTGACTGATGTGTGGGGGCCAGTTGCTTAACTTGCAGGTAGAATACARCATTCTCGATTCCGTAGAGTCATACTCACGTCGTTCGGGATAGAGCTCGCAGGATCAAGTGCGACGAAACGAGACCTATTTGCCTGCGATGTCAGAAATCCGGGCTCGAGTGTAAAGAGGGCCCGTCAAGGGCACAATGCCGTGAGTTCTCCTGAGTCTTCAGAGAAATRGATTGCTACACAGTGAACACTGATACTAATCTGTTCTTGGGCGTAAAGACCAAGCAAAACTTCTAGCTCCAAAAGGCCCAGTAGTATATCTCCAGCCATCGACAGAGTGTTGTGAAACAGGCGAAGAGCATCGTTACTTCACACTATTCAGTAAGAACATCGGAGATGAAGTATCCCTATATTTTGACACAACTCTGTGGAATGAGGTGGTCTTGCAAGCATGTTCCTCAGAACCTGCTATCCGTCACGCAGCTGTCGCCATCGGTGCTCTCGCAAAGACCCTTTCGGTCATCCGAGAAGGAAGATGCCGCGCGGAGACCATGCTGTTGAATGGCTTGCCATGGGATGGCCAGAAAATTTCGAAGCCAGGTGGAGTCAGCCCCGTTCCCATCATCCCTGAAGAGGCTGCCGATGCGATGACTCGGGATGCACTGGTCCACCATCAATACGCTCTTCAGCAATACGACAAAGCAATCAAACAACTTCGAAAGATGTTGAATCAAGGACAACAGGGTATCAGAGATACTCTCATYACCTGTCTTCTCATAGTCTGCTTTGAGGCTATTCATGTACGTTCAATCCCATGATTCAAAATCTCTCAGCAGGAAAGATTGACAACTGATTCTGTCGTAGGGTAACAATGAAGGCGCGACAAAACAACTGCTATGCGGCATTCGATTACTCCAAGGATGGAAAATGCAACAGCGAGACAATTCAAAACATCCACTCGGATTCTCATCTCCAGCGCCAAATATCGTCGACGATTTCCTCTGCCAAACTTTCGGCCGTTTGGAGATCCAGGTTTGGACCCTACTTGATACTCGAACGGCCGAAGAACACGAAATGCTTCGTCCGGAAGGCAAAGAGACGGTCAGTAATATGCCAAGAGAATTCGAATCTATCACGGAGGCAAGATTRTACCTAGATCTTATAACCAGACGRGTGATACATTTCGTAGCCTCTTCTCCGACKACGGTYTCYTTCAGGCATTTACGATCGTTTGCACCAAGGGCAAAGGAGGATGCCATTYCTGRATRTGCAGAGAGTCAACAYATGTTTTCGGATTCTTGGATGAACGAGATCGACTTCACARGAGACTGTCCGGACGCTCCTGCGAGTCCATGCCAAGGCAACGAGGACCTGCGACTGCGATTCGAGCCGCGCTTCCAGCCRATCAGTCAGGACCCAGCTMTTTTGGCGGAATGCAACGATCTTTTGGAGGAMTTTGCCTCTTGGGAGCGTAGCTTCAARWCAGTTCTCAAAGCTGCGATCAGAAAAGGRGGGCTTGATGCGATCTCTGCCCTTACTTTGTACGTSCACCGGCAYGCCTCGCTGAGTTTGAGGGCGACATTCTTCACGAAYGAAATGCAGTTCGATGACCTTATTCCGGAATGGCGTGGCGTATTTGCTCAGATTAAGAGGTTGCTCGYAATCCAAGAAGAATATTTYAGGAATGCGCGCGAGGGCAGGTGTCTAGGATTTTCATTCGAACTGGGTATACTCCGGGCGTTATATTTGACAGCGATCAAGTGCCGCGATGGACCCACGAGAAGAGAAGCACTGCGTTTGTTGAAGTGTCATCCGAGGAGGGAAGGAGTGTGGGACTCCAACGTCGCTGCCGCRGTGTCGACTTGGGCTATCGGTCTCGAGGGCCAGCTTGAAGAAGGGGCGGACGAGTTTGTGCTGGAAGATAGGAGGATCAGCATACGAAGCGTGAAGTTTGACTTGGTGAAAAGAACGGTGAATATGACTTGTTTACAGATGGATCTTGAGACTCGACAGCTTGTTGAAAGAAAGCATTCTGATAGTTGGTGAGGCTGGCCTTTGTCTATAGTTCAACGCTCCAAGAGATAATCAAACACCGGCTCCGCAGTTGATGTAGGYGCCTGCGAGGGTGAGGGGACGGAGAGGCAAAAAATAAATCGGAAATCTAGAGCAACTTAGTAGGAATAACTATGAGGGGAAGAAATACTTAGCTTTGAGTTTGGGCGGACCAGAAGACRGTGGTGGTGGTGATGCCAACGAGCTACTCRGGAAGAGCAAGTGGTTTTGCTCGAGGCGCCGTTCTTAGGGCTTGCTGCGCGCCGGAGAACTACGAGCCACTTCTCCAAGAATTGCACTGCAAGTGGAGGAGAGATTGTAGCCGCCTGCKACACGTTGGATGCAGCAGCTACAATACCGACAAGGGCCTGCTCTGCTTGGTGTTGGATCCAAGAACGAGCACGGGTGATAGAGGTCACTCGCTGTTCTCCTAYTACCCCTCTGGAGCTCTCGCTACGGCTGAATGGAGTAATAGTGAACGGCGGACACAGCGCCGACGTTGCCACTACCGTTGCGCCATGCCCGCCTACCAACCTTCCCATTTTCTTATTCAATATGATATACGGGTAGTTGCGAAGTGGGCKMATCTGGTTGGCTACAGTACTCAGACAAACGAGGCCCGAGGTTCACCCGCKCTCARTACGGCCCGGCTCTCTGTTGTTTCCGTGATCATCATCAGTRCTACATTGAATTAAATAACAAATCATCGGTCGAAMCTTTGTGTTCCTACAAGCCTTGCTGGAGGTATRTTCAGTGCGTTCGCCGGCTGCCGAGATCTGCGAGGATCTCGGGGAGACCCGCCACATCGCATAAAGGCCCCTCCCTCATCTCGAAACTCCTACAAAGAGAATGGGGCATTCCAAAGTTGGATTCTACAAATTGGWGTCTCACTTTATCAGGTTATTCCGCTTRAAGTCAGGACTACAAGAGATGCTTGTGTATTTCATGCTCAAAACTAGTCAAAGAATTCGCAAGTGTACAACTACCACGGATGATGAAACCARGGAMAATTTGCCATCGAGCCGGTCGGCCTAACTCGCRGAAGCCAAGACGCCCAATRTCATTTACRAGGGATTTCAGTTGCGTAACTCGAAATTGCTGGCCGTGAAAAACATCCAACCAAACTCAAAGCACTCCTCAACGCATCGCAGYGCACCTGCTTTGCCCTCTCGAGTRTTCTGGAAGATAATGTAATAACCATGTTTGTCTGCCTTCAGCTGCTCAACACGCGAAGCAACGAAGAATGACCTATAAAGAATATGATTCCACAGATTTTTCAAATCAGYGYAATCAGGCTTGAGTGGCGGTCCARGTCTAGACACGGCCATGTAAATTCTATCCTTGAGGGTGGTCTTCGCTGATAGATCGTGAACAACAGTACTTCCRTTTGGTAGGGGGCGATTATCCTTGGTGTTGTTAGTACACAACTGGGTATTTTTGTAGAGCACGACTCACAGTGTCGTAGTTGAGCTTGCYATCGCCTGACTGGCCTGCATCCACTAGCTTGAAGAACGGTGCAACACCAAATAACATCTTGCCTATAAGATACTTCTGGAAGTGATATGCAGACCGTTGTCCGGCTTGATTATTGGGGAACACGTAGTACCAACCAAACATGTCGGCACCAACCCAGTAATCACCATCACCACTGAAACCGCTCCCCAAGGCTTCCACTTTTGCCAGCCTTTCACCGCGGACACAACAGTGATTGCCATTAACGAAGATGTAGGGAGAACCATGCTCAATCTTCTCAATCAGTGGCACAGGCGAAATAAGATGAGCAAGCTTGTCAATAGCACCTATACGTGCACGGGAAAGGTGRGGTTTCTTGCTCGCAGGGGTGTTCTCCGATGTGGTCTTGCGTTTCTTTGCAGTGCGGGCGTTGGAGACTTTGTCATCTTCGTGCTGACGCTGACACAATCTAGTTAGCCTCTAAAACTCCATCAGCAACTAATAAAAAAGTCTTACCTTCGCATTTGCAGGCGTGCCATTCTTCTCGTTGCCCAATGGCGGCTGAGCGGGATTGGGATGACCAACAGCCGGAGAACTTGTGTCATTCTCAGTGTGCTTCGAAGTGCTGTTGTGGGACAAGGGTTGATCACTCTCTGCGGCCGCGGCCGCCTTCCTGGCAGCCTTATTACGGCGCGTTCTTTGGCCCTTGCTTAGATTGCCAGTATTGGAATTGGCCTCGACGGCAGAATCTTCATCGGCTTGACGATCTTTCGGAGTTCCAAGTGCTTTGTGAGAGATCGCAGAAACCTGTATATTCTGATTGACGACTTCAATGGGACTGCATAGGGAGCGTTCCTCTGAGAGTGGAACCGCCCTCTTGGGCGCTTTTCGGACAGTTTCAAGAAGTCTCAGTCTCTTGCTCTCCTGCTCGATTTCGAAGGCAGCTTTGTCAAATACCTCAGCTGGTCGCTTCTGCGTTCCCTTGGCTTGCATTACTGCTT
This sequence comes from Lachnum nothofagi, assembly GCA_003988875.1. Classification (NCBI taxonomy): domain Eukaryota; kingdom Fungi; phylum Ascomycota; class Leotiomycetes; order Helotiales; family Lachnaceae; genus Lachnum; species Lachnum nothofagi. The sequence goes on from QYSG01001226.1 coordinate 37,115, forward strand.
GAGGAACAGCAGGCTCGGGTATACCAGGCTGCAATCCAGCAGGCTTCCAGACAGTAGCTTTGGAGACAACAGGCTTGGAAACAGCAGATTTTGAGACAGCGGACTGGGAGACAGGAGCATCCGAGATGGCGGAGGTCAAGACAGCAGGCTCGACGGCAGGAATCGGGGGCATGGAGATATGCTTCCCGCTCTGCGACGAATCCGATTCAATGACACCAGAGCGACGTTTAATATTCTGACAGGTACGGCATCGACATGGAACAACGACCTCCGGTTCTGGGGTGCCGCCAAGATTGTTAGTGTACCAGTCCCCAGAATGAATTAGACTGGGTGGTTCCGGTCTGGCAAGGTATGGATTGTCATCGGAGCCAATGGGCTCAGGAGAGGCCGCCGAATCAGGGACGGGCGAGGAATCGGGAGCCTCCACRGCAAGGTTGTTGGCCTCGCGAGCTAGAGAGCATGGAAGCGAAGAGCCGCTATCCCCGTAGATATCCTCATTGGCGAAATATTCCCAGCTATCAGAAGCCTTTGAACCCGATGTTAGGCTTCTTGGGCGGATAGAAGGRCGACCAGAAGTGTCAGAAAGGGCCGTCGCCCCAACATTCTTCGAGATTTCGTTGGAAGAGGCAACGTCGCCTTCATCCTCTGAGGTGAGATGAATGGCTTYGGAATCTTCGGTGAGGTCAATAAACACTTTCGAATTAGACTCTTGCGATAGGTCGCCTTCGTCTTCTGTGTCGGAATCGTTGCTGAGGTCAGAGAAAGGCGGCGACATTGGACTTGAGGCGACTTTATTGCCAGTCGATGAGCCCACGACCACTTGGGGATGATCACCATCCTCCTCCCTGTCGGACTTGGTAATAAATTGGGAGGTCGTCGCCGTATGAGGATATGCCAGGGTTCTGGGTTGGGCGGAGTGATCAGATGTAGGATTCGGCGCGACCGTAGCAGATGCAATATCATCCGGAGCTGAAGAATATGTATTGTGCTCTTGCTTTCTCTGTAAAAGAACCTTGGCAAGGGATGCTTCATCTTCCACATCGGTAAGATCAGTGAAAGGGACATCCTGTTCTCTAGAAGTGGGAGCCAATCTAGCTGTGTTCTTAGCTATACTACCTTTGCTACCTGTAGTATCCGATTGGCCCGAATTAGAGCCATAGTTCGACGAAGCAGCTRGTGTCGAGCATTGAGCAGCTTGGGTAGAGGAAGYACTTGTTATAGGGGAAACAACGGGGCCAATATCTCGACTGGTTGTGGGCTCCAAATGCTGTGACTCAATACTGTCCTTCGAAAGAGTGACATTAGCATTCTTAACAGGAGGAGTGATGACAATATTCGGCGACTTGGACGAGGGCGAATGACTTCCCTGAGTTTGTGATGAGGGACTGCCTTTCTCAGCTCCGGTGGTCGGTATTTGTAGAGCTCCATCTGCGGTACCAAGAGCGGGCGCGTTCGGTAGTTGGTTCTTTATCTGTTCTTGTTCGTAGTACTCAGCAATATTCCGTAATCGAGTGGAACCAAGCTCATTTAGAGTAGGAGCTGGACTTGAGGAATCCTTGAACTTCTGGGCRAGATGCTCGTGATCGGCCTGATCGAATAATCCRCCACTCATCAAATACTTCATATGATGTCTTGGACTTCCACTAATATCGRTCACCATATCTGGGAACGTAGCCTTGCTAGAAGTAGAACCAAGTGTAGCAGACRTAATCGAAGTGGCTTTGTGCGGTGTAAAAGYTGATGTTATCTTATATAGCATGGCAGAAGAAGCGGYGTTGAGTGGTCCATAAGTTGACTTAGTCCTGGTTGGGGGTACTRTGGCAGAGCGAGTACTGATATTGGATGAAGCAGTGCCCACTAGGGTCAGTCGAGAGACGGTGGTAGTAACAGGATCGTCAGGAGCTGGCAAGTTAGTACAGGCCATTTCACGGAGGYCGAAGAAATGTCAAGGGTTCCTACATTCAACAGATTCACACCGATCGCTGCTTTGGGTGCTTGCCACGGAAGATACGTCTTYAGAAGCCTGCTAAGGTCACGTCAGCCGGATTGAGTTCTYAAGAGTGCTCYATGAATYACTTGTGTACATACTCTAGGCTCTCGGATCTCATCTTGATTGGTTTCTCCATCGAGATCCTCATCTTCGGCCTCGGAACTATCTTCATCTTCGAAACTATCTTCCTCATAAGGGTTTGCTCCACGATGCCACTGACGGAAGTAGTCCACCATCGAATAGCTGCCRTTACTTCCAAAAGAGTACGGCTCTCTCTTGGTCATYGTGCTCTTCCTGGCGGTTACCATGCTATTCGCCACTGTCGGTTCTCCCTCGGCAGTCATCAATCCATGATCTGCAGTTGCCGATTCTTCATTCTYTTCCTCATTCGTCAGCTGGAATTGAGAAGAACACTCTTCTTTATCAGATACTTCCGTAACCTCGTCCTCATCTTCGAAAATAGCCGGCTGCTCTTGGGTCTCGGGTTGGGTGTGTGGAGGTAGTTTGCCCATATTTTTGTTGCTTGARGGGCTGCCAATATGCTCGATGAGCGCGTTGGACGATGGACCCACTGGGTTGAAATAGGGAGGTGTGKAGTGCCTCTGGGGTGATGCGGGAAGGGAGCCGGACTCGGAACCAGAGYCTTCAGGGGCCTCATCTGGGCCGTATCGCTCAAGCATTGGACGACCTTCGAAGTGGGAGGTTACTTGCAGGTTGTATCCACAAATCTGTATGCCTGGCGGATCTCGAATCATGAAAGAGAATTTGTAGGCCTCCGCATTGTAGCGGGGTTCCCAGATCATAAAATGYCCGGTTTGATCCATCCTGACATCAAAAGGGCTGAAGGGGGTGACCCTATACTTGAGCGTCTGGTGCGCTTCTTGGGTAAGGGGAAGAATGTCTTGTCCAATTCGTAGATAGGTAAGACCGTACAATGTTAGTTCGACTGAGCCTGATTCGATCACCGATTCATGGCTAGGCAGGTAAGGCTTTCTTCCACGAGCTTTTCCGGTGGGCTCAGCTGCGCGCTTAGCTTTCAAGGGGCCAAGCATGCCCTGGTGGCTCGCCATCTTGACGAAACTTGTGAGAATTGCCAAAGTCAGCTAGGGTTCGCCTAAAACAAAGATAGACACAATGGTGTTCACCATCTAGGAGGGCATCGGGGGCGACTGAAATCCCATAAAGTTGTCTCACGCCCCACAAATCAATTTGGCAAGAGTCGTGTGCATSGCAGGAAGAKATTTCTRCACTTACTTGACGGATGACTGCTCAGCAGGATAGACGTTGCGCTGCGCGCGGATGATAAAGACGTCGTGCTACTCGTCGTGGACTTTGGAAAAGGGCAGAATCGGAAGGAAAACTCTACTCGCAGCGGCTGGAAGATGACACATTGAGGCTATRCGTGCTCATTGAATCGATATCTTAAAGTCCTATTCACAYATATGTTCGGCGAGCGCCATATGATACCACGGGCCCTCCCACTTYGATTTACGTCTTTAAGGATCCTGCGAATCAAGCTCTTTAAGTCTGTAGCATTCAAAAATACGACACAAGAATAGCTGCAAATCAGCTTGATACCATAAAAATGAGTTGGGCGTTGGGGCATACCTCGTTTTCACCCCTTTTCGCCTCGCTTAATTCACACAGCCTRCATAGCCCCACCACCACTTCCCATCGCCAGGGCATGATACCGACGTGAAGAGCTCCGTACACTTTTGAAAGACCTTCAAAATACCTCTTAATCTCCTAATAGAGGCCCAGATTCCCTTCTRGAAGCCTCYATCTCTCGCAGGTCAGCACAAAAGCTCGTCTCTCCCGGCGCCCGGGGAAGTCCCATACTCACAGAGTACTTGATTAATTATTATTCACATAATAATTTTAGACGTCATAGACTTAGAGTACCGAAATTGCATGCGTCAAAGTCCCAAAAGACGAGAGCGCTGCTTGGTGGGACGTGCACGTGCAGCTCTCCGAAACCCAGGAAAGATRAAGGAAGAGCACAAGCAACAGTGCAATACAGATATCCATCTTTTATAGAAAKGGTTCGCAGTACAAAGTAAGATCTTRGGCCATAACCGTTCTACCTTGCAGACTRCTCGATGCCTGAAAAGATTTGGTGACGAAACTTGCCCGATACATATTTGCTAAGACACGTAAGAGCTTGCAGCATGGCTCCGCGTATACTTCTTCATCACTAATTGCAATGCCTAGTCTTGTGATGAGAAWGTTTTTWTTCCATCCTATCGGAATGTCCCAGCTGTTATGGCACTTTGATCAATCAATGGGGCACTTACTATACGGMACAACAACTTGAAAGATCTAGGCGTTAGAAACAAAGTGTATGTAGAGTAATKTCTCAAGCTCTTACAACGTGCGTGACTGTCTCTAAAGTAAGTCCCCTTTCTGGGAAGATAATATAATGCCGCTGAATATATGGGGCAAACCGCCAGAAACGTCAAAAATCCTTCCAAAACCTAACACTATAGATACTGAGTACAGCGGAGGCAGCGTAATTCGCCGCAACGGCCACAGGAACGTATATAGTTCGACATAATTTGGCGGCAGGATGTGCACATGCCAGCGGCGACYTGGTTCCAGAAAACTCCAGTATRATCGCAGGATATCATTCTTGGAAGAGCAGGATTGAAGAATGGTTGCTGAGCTACCGGCCCGGGGAATGGTTGTGGGTTAGGTTGGTACATGTGCAGTGGTGGCAGTTGCTGAGGTACCTGAAGAGCAGGATGGAAGACTGGTAGCTGCGCTGCAGGCCAGGGAAACGGTTGTGGATTAGGTTGGTGCATGTGAAGTGGCGGCAGTTGCTGAGGTACTTGCGGAGGTGCAGGTCTTAAGGCAGGAAGCCATTCTTCTCTTCTGGCCCGATGAGCATGAAACGCGAGTGGAGGTATAGCACGAGGAATTGGAGGCCACCGAGGGAATGGAGGAAGAACATTGTCGTCGGCATCGAGCGGYCCATCATTTGAATTGCACTCGCAAGTTTGCCAAACACGACCGCACAAATAGCAGAACTGGGCACCGCACCGACATCTAAATRTTTTCGTTAGAACATATTTTCAGAGAAGGGATCTCGCGCTGGATAGAAAAAAAAAGCACTAATTCGAACCTTCCAGACACAGTGAGACCCTGAAAAATGGCGGATACATACGTTATGTGATTGCAACCCATGCTTAATTCAACCATTGCTCGACACGCGTAGCAGCGCTTCCAGCCTCGTTCCATGCTATATCTCAACACTTCCTCGGTGGTATCATCCCGAGGACAGCCGCTATTWCCATGGGCGGTAGCTTTACATAGCGTACAAGTGCTTTCAGTACAAGTTGGACAAGTGCCAAGGTCTCCAGTGATATCTTGAGGGCGAAGGAACTTCTGGCACTGAACATCATGGCAATATGTCCTATCATGTGTACCAAATTCAACAGCCTTCTCGTYGTGCCTTTGCAGTAGTTCTGGCGAAATGAATTTCTTGACGAGTTCCAGAGGCACAGGCTCGTCAGGCTCGCAGCATCTCGGCGGAAATAGCGACTCATTTATCTGAGAGCTTCGGAACAGATCTTCGAGGCAGTCGCGGCAGAAGTGGTGCTCACACGATAAGGTCRCCACATCTTTCACTTCGAACTCGTCTTGGCAAATCACACAAGGCTTTTTCTRCAACCGGRTTAGCAATACTTGATCAAGAAATAAGTCAGAGTGTTCGGGAGTATTTGAATGTTTCAGAGCCACTGAGACAATAGGATCTAGGGTATAGGAGCTCCAAATGCTCCCATAAATTTCCAAGAAGAGGGACAAATAGGAAACATGCATACCACGGCCAGCTGCTGCTCAAGSGTTGCRATTCTTCTGACTACATYTCCCATCTGCGTCTCTACAGCAACCTCCGCAYCAGTCTCAAAACCACCACCGTTGCGGACCATAGCCGCAAGAGCACGTTCGAGTTCCGAGAATTGCAGCCGAGCAAGCGGTAGTTCTGTGGCAGGATCCATGGTGCAGAGTGATAATGTCGGAGACCGTGAGCAATAAAAGCACCGGAAAAGTTAGATTGTAAAGTGCAGGTATATTTAGAGCGAGCCCCCAGAATGTCAGTTGTCAAAGTCTCAGCACTTGCGGAACATTCATAATTATCGAGAAATTTCAAAGCGAGGTGGTGCGGGCCCGTCAGCTCCCAGTTACTGTCAGTCAAAATTTCAAGGTAATTTTGTGAATATCTTCGGCCGCTAAGTAACGAAACAGCTTTCTTTCGTCATTTCTTGCCCGATCCGGAAGTTTGGTTCTAGTCYAACCTCCAATAACTTTCTTGAAGGCAAGCATCTATGTCACTTCCGTTTGTTACGAAGTTGTTGGCYATGTTGAGCTCAGTCTTAATAGGAGCYCACGTAATACCAAGAACATTCAGTCAAGGGCAAATCACTGCACAAACTCTCATTATGCATGGCGGTTCATACGGCAAAGTGCGCGCTCTGACAAGCGAACRATGAATGGCAGGCGGGGGATTTAAGACAGACTGAATTTTCGCTTGATTTGTCYATTCTGTYCGCCCGCTTTGGGGAACATAGCTAAGATGCTCTTTYCTTATGAAGAGAAAGTGGCACGTGATTTTCAGACCATTGCAARAACGAGCACGAAAGAGCAGGAGAGGGTGACTTCTTCTACTCTTTCTTCATGAATCCAAAATCAGAAGAATCAACCTACAAGTCAACTTTGACCGTGGTGCCCCCCCTCACATCCCCGACCCCATCTAAAGCACAAGGCATGACGCATGACGAGACACGTCCACTTGGATTGCTTCTCGCCATTGCTCCTCTAGCACCTAAAGGAGCATAATCAATTGCAGCTACTTGCCGTCGCCGCCTCTTCAGCTTTAGAGGCCCCCTTGACGTGTAGCGTTCATGTCCGCGCTCCGGCCGGCAGGTCATAGTCTCTGACAGCCGGGACGCCGCTCTCCTCTCAGCCGCAAGTGCCCATCCAGTATCACAAGCAAGATGCTTGCGGCCTCGTCTCGCCGCCGGCTCATCTCCAAGCCTTCAGCCTGAGCCTTACGACGGCGCATTATGTGTTCATCTCGCCTGGCCGTCAATTGTCGGTGCATCCCCGGCACGGCATTTGTTGCTTCCCACATGAAGCACCGGCGCTAGAAGGCCGCTAGAAGTTCTATCGAATCGACGGGTTTCCCTACCCAAGGGCGGATCTCGGAGGTGTGGGGGCGGATGGTAAGAGGTGGCTGGGCGGGGGCCGAGACTCGGAGATGGCTGTTAGGGCTCAATGCAGTGTCGGTCTTTGAAGGCGAGAGTGACAATGTAGCTAACGTTTCTCCGGTACGTACGGACAGTTCGATGCCAACTAAATAATGAGTACGGATTCAAGAAGAAGTGAGGTGTGTTACTCCACATGCTGAGAGGCTGTACAGTACCGATGAGCTACCGTTCTGTAATCCATGCAGAATGCAGGAACCAGCCTTCTGTAAGGCCAGGCCCTTCCATCCGCAACACGGCAATTTTCACTCACATCCAGCGCTCCCGGCATCCCGTACTGTCACGAAGCCAGCCACGTTATACACAAACCGGCTTTCGCGGCTCCAGATACTGTAGAAATCCCAGCTTACAGCGGCAACCCAGTCTCCACCRCCGCCCAAGCGCTGCCCTCGACTCAACCGCCCAAGGTTAAGAATCACTGGTATCACCCACGAAGCCCACAGTCCACTCACCCCACCGCGGGGCAGCAGACGTCAAAAGTGACAGTTCATATGCAGCGTAAAATGGCAAGTAAATCATYCGCAGAATGCGGCCGCTCTACAGTACAGTACGAGTACAAGGCGAGRAATAAACCCTCATGACTCGAATCCAAACTCTATTTCTGCAGCGGAGCATATCAAATCCTCTATATGAAGTCAGACTCGCGATATCAGACTCCAAAAGCCTGACTCTTGACACAGTCACGGTAAGTTCRAGAGTGTTTGAGAGACATTGTTCAGAGGTGTCCTGGTCTCAGCTTTGGCTTTGGAAGGAGCTGGAGTACGAGGAYGGGTCGAGTCATGTTCCTACATTGGCGCTGCGGCTATGATGTGCATCTGGTCTAGTCCAAGTCTCGCCACTCTTGCCATCTTGGGAAGCCATCTYGAAAGTCGATTCGTCACTGAGAACCTCATCTTCACGTGCGTTGCTGCCCCTCAGGAGCTTGCTCCGGTCTATCAAATTCAAGGCAAACGATCCCTTTCTACCAGTGAGACAAKATGTCAAGACAAGATCGCATTCGCTATCTGCGTATTATACTCAGYAACACTATTTATCTCACTGCCTTTCCATCGCGTCCAATGTACTGCAGCTGCTCCCCCTGAGATCATCGCTAGCCATGCTTCCCAGAACCCACAGCTAACTCCTCATACCATCCATAAATACAATATCGCGTCCCCCGAAAAATAAAAAAGCACAAGCAAAATCCAAGCAATCTATAAACACCACTAGCCCATTCATTACGCCACCGATTGAGTTGAAACTCTGATCAACAAAGGAAAAAGCTGAAGCTAGAACTTTTGGTTGTAAAAGTGTAATGTAATGTGAAAAGGTCGATTGGAGATCGATACCGCCAGACGAAAATATTGACCAGAGAAAGGAACGGGCTTGTTGTCGTGAAGTGAAAGGCAGTCTATCCAGTCCAAGTCCAAATATCAATCACTCTATCCAGGGGTATAGTCTTAAGCTCGTAATGTCAAGCAGGAAATTTGGTGAAAACTCCGTCCCAATGCAACTTTTATGAAATCGATCGAAATGCGCCGTTTGAAATGCGGATAAGGAAACAGTTGTGAAGTCGGGTCGAGATGGAATCGAAATCGGGAGCTCGGAGTAGTGGAGAAAATTGGAGCTTGGTGTTGTTGAATCATATCAAGCCCTCCTCGCCAATGCCGGGCAGACCAGCGACGTTCACGCCTAGCGGACCCAGCCCCGCAGCTGCCATGTGGCTGTTGAGCTTTAGCTCCGGATTGCAGGGCGGCGAATGTTGCTTGTGCTACAAGTACTAATGTCAGCCCAGGCCTCGGCAAAATCGGCTGCAGTGGAAGTGGAGGAACGGGAGGGTTTAGCTTACGTATTTGAGCCCGTTTAGATTCTTGTACCGCTTGCCACAGACCTCACATTTGTAAGGCTTCTCTTTCTCCATGCCCATCGTGCCTGGGTACGGCGCGGAGGTCTCGGGGTTCACGATGGAGAAGGTGCCGTCGCCGTTCTCGTGCAGTTGTTGGGTTTGGTGGCCATGCTGCTTGTGATATCTGAACGGGCCGATGTTAGCCATCTATTGCCACCTATTGTGAGCAAGTTATTAGAAATACGTACTTGAGACCGTTTTGATTCTTGTAAGCCTTCTCGCAGCCAATGACAGGACACCTGAATGGCTTGTGTTCTTCTTGGGCTAGCATGATCGTCGATTGGGGGTTGCCCATTTGTTGCATAGCCAAGATCTGCTGTTCCCGGTATGCTCTCAAGAGTTCTTGGTGGTTGGAAAATGGTCCTTGACCTTGCCCTAAGCCGAATTGAGAGAACTGCTGTTGTAGAGCCCGTTGGTTATTGAAGCCCCCATTTGGACTGTAGAGTCGCTTGGCAGGCTCGTCTATGCAGAGGTCAATTCCTAGCTCATTCGCTCCAAATCCATAGCCAAAATTCATGTTCCCCATATTCATGTTCATTTGCATATTCGAAAACTCATCTGCCATCTCTCCGGCTGGAGTCCCTGGAACCGAGGTATCAGGTGAAAATGTTGGCTGTGGTTGATGTTGTTGCATGGGATTTGTAGTGAGAGTCGGCGTATTCACAGATGAAACCGTTGGATTGTTCTGGAAACCAAATCCTGAAGTTGCTGGAGTCGAAGGTTGTGAGGTACGAAGTCCAGAATGTTGCAATCCGCTAGCATTTAAATTAAGTGTCGGTCTTTGCTGTTGTCCGAACATTGATGGCTGCGCTGCCTGTACAGACTGCTGATTCTGCTGGACTGGAGTATCTGGTGGATTATCCAGAGGCCCTATCTCATCATCCATTTCCATATCCTCCACGCCCTCCATTTCCGTATCCGCGGGCTGTACATTCTTTTGAACTGGCGTAGATGGCTGTGATTGTTGCTGTTGGCGCATTAATTGTATCCCTCCTACACTTGGTCCTCCCTGTGGCATCTGTAAGCCTTGCGGCCGAGGAGCCTGGGTTTGCGTTTGCTGCTGAGTTTGTTGCTGCACGGCTGAAGCAGCCTGTGCAGCAATCGCAGCCTTGCTATTTGGGGTCGAGTTCTCTCGTGCGCGCGCTGCCGCCGCAGTCGTTCGCAGGGATTGCGGGGTCTGTTGGGCATGGCTTTCCTCGTAGTGTTGCAGCAGGTCGTGAAGCGTCGGTAAGGTCTGTCCACAACATGCAAAATCTTTCATAAAATTGGCCTCGAGCTTCGGTAAATATGATGAGGAGTGATACGAAGGCGATTGGTATGGAAAGGGTGAGGTGCCCGCCATGATTATGCTAGAGTACTGTCAGTCACTTGGAATGGAGTGGCGCACGCGCACCATGGCCGCTGAAGAATGGATTCGGTATTCAATCCAGCTTCATCTCCTTCTCTTGGTGGTCGCGTCGCAGAATCATGGGACCGACTTACTCGTCTCGAATCCAGCTCCCGACAGAGACGCCTCCCCAACTCATGCCTTGTACCAGGCTGCCAGCCAGACTCTCTCGCCGCGGTCGTCCTTCAGCATTTCTATTCGGGTTGTTCATGGATATTGGCTTTGCTCCAGCGAAAGAATCCTGTCTGGATCTCCCCATGGAGGAGTCGAATGTGGTGCCACTCATCATGGCGGAGGTCCGGGTATCGGGGTCCAGGAACTGGTTTGCCGTGGTAGAGCTCTTCTTGCCTTGCAACGAGGATGGCGACGACGACGAGTTTCGTGTGATGTCTATGGGAGACGACGTTGTTGGCATTGTAAATAGGCCAGTGTCGCTGTCGCTGGGAGTGGAAGGCAGATCGTTGAGGGAGGAAGGCGAGTTGGAAGTACTGGCTGCCAACGCTGGTGGTGCTTCGAGAGATTCCGAATGAATGTTAGCGGGCTTTTGACCGGCTGCTGCTTTATTGAGCCAATGGGATAGCATAGTGTGCACTCCACAGGACAGCGTGCAGCTGGGAAAAACAAATAATAAAATGCGGCAGAAATGCAGGGACCGTTTGGTGAAGATACAGGACGCCACCGAGTGTCGAGAATCTACCAGCGTTTCGAGGAGTTGTCCTCGGGGGGATCTATGAGTAAGTGACGGGGTGGCCGCTCGTTTGCACAAGACCGGGTAGGGCAGGCGCAGGCGGGACGAAAGGACCGGTGAGAAGGCTACGTAGGGTAGGACAGAAACCCAAGCAACAACGCTCCAGATCCAGAGAGCGGTGAGGCCCTTGTGTCTATACMAGAGGAAGAGAAGCGCCCCAATGAAGACAACTAAGATGAAAGACAGTCTGCGGAGCGACGGCTGAAGCAGTGGTCCTGGTCCCGGCGTCGAGGGCGAGTCCGGAATAAGTGGATCAATGCTGTCTGCTATGATACCGTGGTTCTCCCAAGCATGGGACATTCCTGTAGCTCAGSTTTAAGGGGTCCAAGTCCGCGTCCATCCATCTATAAATTTATGACGACTACACCAACGGGGGCGCGTCCAGCGAGCGGTTTGAGAGCAGCCTCCCAAGACTTGTTGATGTGCAACCTAGYACCGAAGAGTCATTCCCATGCTTCACCCACGCCGCCCGCCAYTGGCTCCCAGCAAGGTTGCGCGGGTGGCCCTTTCCTTTTTCAGCCCAGCCTGCCCGACATCGTTTGGGGACCGCGAGGTTTATCCTGCGGCGTTGCGAGYCYGCGAGYCCGCGAGGCTGTCGTCGCCTTCTTGRCTCCGCTCTTGAAGGCTCGAGAGGCGATTCATGGAGCAAGCCAGTAGCTCCMGACATGCCAGCATCTTGCATGGGGGTGGGCTCGTGGGCAAGCGTTGCGTGGACACTGCAGATGGCCACCAGCTCCAGGGAGCGCGACCAAGATCGAGTCTAAGTGGACATAGGCTATGCTAGGGCGCTTACGCTCTYCCCATTTGCTGGCTGRGKACGGGGGCCCTCAAGCGACAGACTTMCTTCGTGAGAGGCAATTCGGTGATTACTACTCTGACCTGACTAACCCCAGGGTGCCTTTCTCTTTCTCTACCMCGGAACGCTCGCTCGTCCTATTGGGCTGACAAGTGTGCAACCCTCACGATTCATTGRTTCTATCTCGGTGTCCYATTGGCCAGTTTTGCTATGACAAGCGTTTTGAATGCATTTCCGGATGCAGGTCTAAAGTGCAACCCCAGGCTCGCTTTCTTTCGCGCAACGATCYGGAGTTCCACTCTTCAGATGCACGACACTCTCCTCGATCGTCTTACACCACCATCAACAGTATTTATCTGGAGGRCGGCCCGCATAAAATGATGATGACAGAGAGATTCCGTCCGTAGACATCGAAGTGAAGGCCACGAGACAGCGTAACATAAGGAATCCGGCTCACGTCGGAAAAGGGAGATCTCTCGGGATTTGAAAATGCGCGCTTCACCCAGAGGCCTCCGATGTGTCACGTCATGACGCAAATAGCTTAATAACGGTGCAGTAAAACAACATACGACTTCACACGTCTCCGGGATTTCGTTCTTCGACATTCGGGATCTTTTCGTTTTGCAATCCATTGGGAATTTGTATCTTTGAATAAATCCAAGCGGTGGTGCTGCTCACCAGCTTCATTCTCAACACATCGCCGATAACGATATCAGACTAAAATCAAAGCTGCCTACAAAAGATTAAAGTTCACGTCAACACATTTGCACTCTTGAGGCACCGCAATTGTGTACAGCTTTGCCCGGAATTAAATCGATATAACCACACGACCTACAATCTCGATCTCAGTTGCCCGAAGGCCAATTCCAAGAATCGAGGAAATCACCCCTCCAGCCACCCACTTACGATAACGACCTCGAGAGCACGTTCACATAGCTCGTCAGCATGAAGATCCTCACCAAGGAAGAAGAGCAAGAGCACTACAATGCCACCTTAAAAGGCGGTATCACCGGCGGTTTCGTTGGATTGGTAGTCGTACGTCCCAGTCTCGTACCTCCAGCGAGCTTCCAAACATTCGGAGACTTCTAAATCCACAATCCAAATACTAACATGTCTTACAGGGCGGAGCAGCCGTCGTTGCCTCGCACCGACGCTTCCCTACCTTCCGATCCCTCACCCTTCCCATGAAGACCTTCCTCGTCACCTCCTCCGGCACCTTCGCCGCCATCATCCAAGCCGACCGCGCCTCGCGCTCCTTCGAATGGGCGCGGGACCCCGCCCGGCAGTACCGCGACAAAGCCTCCGCCGAGCTCGAGCAAATCAAAGAAAATGAGTCTGCTTTCCAAAAGTTCAAGGACTGGGGGCGTGAACACCGCTATCCCATTGTAACCGCGAGTTGGGTGGCGAGTATGGCGACGGCGATGGGGATTGTGAGCAGGAATAAGTACTTGACCGGCGCGCAAAAGCTAGTGCAGGCAAGAGTCTACGCGCAAGGTCTGACGCTCGCGGTGCTCATTGCGACGGCGGCGTTTGAGGTGGGCGACGCGAGTAAGGGGAAGGGAAGGTGGGAGACGGTTAAGGTGCTGGATCCTGATGATCCCGAGCACAAGCATATTATTGAGAAGAGGATCCATCACGAGGCTTACCAGGGAGAGGATTTGTGGAGAGGTATGTTCTACACGTACTTCTGATGTTTKCAAGATAGGGTACTGACTGGCATGGCATAGACATGGTAGCAGCTGAAGAACGCAAAATGGCGGCCCGAAAGGATGCTGCCAAAGCCGAAGAGCGCGCCTCGAAGCTCTCGTCTAGYAAACAAACCCACCCCAACGAGAAGGAGGCAAAGAACAAGATCGTTTCTGAGTCCAAGAGCGCCGGGAAGGTGGAYCCCGAYGAGGCGGAAGAGAAGGAGAAGAAGAACCAAGAAAGACAAGCCGAGAAGGAGGGAAGCGCAAAGAAGAGCGCTTCRGCTCCGGACACGAAAGTTATTGATAGAAATGAGGCATAATGAYATGGAAGGGCGGAGGATTTAGAAAGGGAAAAGGTGGAGGTGTGCATAAAAWGGAGTCGTGTTGCATTGCCGGCGTTTCTAAACGGATACCAGACYATCTCTTATTGTATATATAGGTAACGGAGTAATGTTGAAGGCCAAAATCTATCGAATGTTCAAAGCAWCCGGTGCTAGCTTTTTCAAGGAGTAAATCCTCCCTCGCCTTGCTCAAGAGCTAAGCCAWTTCTGCCATTTCACTCTGATGTGATGTCGTGGAGCGCTAATCAATATTCYAAAGTAAYTTCTGGCCAGGAAATGAGTATCAAAAGATGGGCTCTTTTTTGTTTGAGAATATCACAATACTCAAATTCTCCCCTAAGCAAAAAGGGGGGCCGGCTCAAAATGTCCCGCGTCCCTCCCGCAACGCGTTAGCCAGCAGCCTCGTTGTCAATTATGCGGGGAAAGACTGACATTGATCACCACTCTTCTGGTTGAAAATGACCGGAAGAYGCTTTCACTTGTACCCAGTAGGTACAGTWGTAAKTYTGTATCCGAGGGCACTCGGTGAAATTGCATTTCTTCCGATGTTGTTTATATCATGCAAAAGGTGAGYAAAGGTGRGTTTGATASCAGAATCTGAGYAGATTCCCATTGCATTGGGCTTTCARGGCGCAAGAAATCATCATCATGCCAGACAATCTCTCAAATTCGTTTGAACCACTGCCGCCGAATATTGRAGAGCGGCGCCCATCCACTCGGTCCMAGCCCCAAGCYACCGAGACAACAGCTCTTCTGAGCTCCAGYCAAAACGARGACGCCACCATTTCCTCCGCRATTGAAGACGAGGACGATGATTCCGCTCACTATGGGCTCACCCGTCATCGATCRAGGCTGAACTCCTACCCCGTCGTAACCTCCTTTTTCGGCGCCTCCAACTCCGCCTCCTGGCTCATCACCGCCTTCATGATCACCAACACCGGCTTCCAGCCGCCTCTCCGACACCATCGGCCGCAGACTCGTCTAMATGCTCGTGCTCACCATCTTCGCTTTAATCGTTCTCYAGGGCGGGTTGAGTAAATTTATTGAGAGTTTCATTGTTGCTAGGACGATTTGTGGGATCGGTTCAGGGGGACGATGAGCATGGGGCTGGTGGTTACGAATGATTTGGTGAAGATCGAGCATCGCGGGAAGTTCATRAGCCATATTAATGTTGCGTTTGGGGTTGGAGTGGCTTGTGGTGCGGCATTTGGGGGGTAAGTGTCCCCTTCCCAGCGCTGTTAAGAAAGCAGGTTGAAGTTAGACTTGTGTGTAAAGTCATATGTGGCTCCATTGGCTGGCGCTGGGCCTTTGGTATTCAAGTCCCCATCATTCTCATCTGTGGCATCGCCAGCTTCTTGTTCGTGCCGCCCAGCCTCGGGCCCATGCTCGTCAGCGCCAACAAAACAGCGACGGCGAGAGCCCTGCCTGGTCGGCGCTCAAGAACTTCGATACGCTCGGTGTCGCGACTTCAGTCTCCGCCGTCGCGTTCCTGATCCTCTTCTTCAACATGGGCGGGAACGAGTATCCCTAGAAGCACCCCGTGATTATCACTTGCTTGGTGCTGGGCGTATTGTTGAGCGGTGTAGTGGTGTGGGTGGAGAAATGGGCCAAGCAGCCGATTATGCCGCTGTACTTGCTCGTCACGCCGCCGTACATGAACCTRCGCGAACTTCCTTGTTGGGATCGCGAGTAATATGGTGCTATTCAATGCTCCGCTACGGTTCCAGGCCGTTGTGCTGAATAGTCCGTCGGCGTCTGGGCTACGGTTGGCGGCCCCGCTGATTGGGGGGAGTGTTGCGGGGGTGGAGACRGGTTATGTGTAAGTCTTTCCACTTCATGAGTTGATTAAGAAATTTAGTCTTGTAGGAGGACGAGATGCTTGAGTAAATAGAATCACCTACACCCACCGCCTCGAGCCCATGCTCCTCATCGGCGACATCGTCTACCTCGCCGGCAGCATCACCCTCTACCTCATCTCCCCCTCTATGTCCGAAGCCGCCAAAGTAGCACTCATAACGTCCACACCCCTTTCACAAGGCTTCATCTACCCGGGCAGCATGATGGCCGCCTTCGCCGCCCCTAGCCAAGCCGACCAAGGCGTCATCACGACTACTTTGTCCTTTTGGTGGAACCTGGGCATCGTCGTTGGCGTCGCGATTTCCAGCCTCGTGTTCCAGAATGTTTTGAACGTGCAGCTGAAGAAGAACGTGACGGGCCCGGAGGCGGAGAAGTATATCGAGTGGGGCGAGGAGTAGTGTTAGGGCCGTGAAGGATATGCCGGAGCTCTATCGCGTGAAAGGTATGTGTTGTTCAGGATTGACTCGGGATGGAAGATAGTGCTGATAGAGTGGTATCTCAGTTATCGCGTCGTATGCGGCAGCGCTGAAGCTGAGTTTTGTGACGGCGATCGTGGTGTTCGCGATCTTGCTACTCCTGATCCTGCCGATGAGGCTGCCGAAGCTGAAGAGGGGTGCGCAGGTGAATATTGCTGGTGGGGAGTAGTTGAGCTATAGGTACATTTGAGATATTTGACGGTAGGTTTCTCTGAGGAAGCCGTAGTGGTTCTGGTCTGTCAAGGCGCTGGACTCGGCTCGGCTCAAAGAAGTGTCCCACCGGTAGGGAAAAGATGCCGAATTTTTCAAGCATCAAGGATCAAACCTAGCGGTAATTCARAGGCACAGAAATAGTAAGGTAAGAGGCGAGAGAAAGAAAAGAGCGGATCGTCTTACCTATAGACATTCAAGGTGCTCTCCGAGAGAGTTGGACTGTACTGTACTCCAATATCCAAGCTATATATACAACACATCCATAGATCTCGCTCGCATACAATCATAACTCATAAAGACGTACAGTACATATATATGATCCCCAAATGTGCGCGCTTTCGAGCCCCAAGCCAATCTTCAAGCCCAGCTTATACATAACTTGAAAAAACTCCTCTTCCCCTATCTACGCRAACCTCTTTTCAGCAACGTACTTTGMGGCGCTGGCGCCCCTTTCAAACATCGATAGTAAAATGGCTGATCTGGCTGTAATACGCATGCACGGCCAGCTCCAACACCCACACATCACCAAACACCTCCCCGCCATCGAAACCGCCTACAACCACCACACGGCTATCATGCAGCACCGCGCCCGCATACCCCCTTGGGCGCGGCGGATGGCCGTATATCTTCCGCTTATCCCAGACCATCGTCACGAGATTGAGCAACAGCACTTCATTGGAGTATTCAACTCCATCATGGCCACCGATCACGAAAAGATAGCTCCCAACAATCGTAGCGGTATGCGAAAGTCGCGGATAGGAGACAGGTATATTGACCGGCGAGAAAGTCAAAGTCTCAACATCAAAGACCCATACATCTCTGAAACACTCYCCGCCATCGCTACCCCCGAATATGATAAGCTTGCTACCCACCATATTCGCAGTATGGTACCCCCGGGCTTTGGGTTTGCTCCGATCGTCTGAGGAGGGAGGTGATATCAGTTTCCAGGACATCTTACTCGTATCACTCACGTCCAGCCTCCACACGTCATTCAGAGCACGCACCCCGTCCCCACCGCCGAATACGTAGATCCCGTTCCGCCAGAGGCAGGCTGTGTGCGCGCGCCGCTTGCTCGGCATCCGGTCCCCTGCTATCTTCGGCTTGCTCCACCGGCAGTTCACTGTGTCCAGCACATATACGTCGTTGTAATATG
This sequence comes from Lachnum nothofagi, assembly GCA_003988875.1. Taxonomy (NCBI): domain Eukaryota; kingdom Fungi; phylum Ascomycota; class Leotiomycetes; order Helotiales; family Lachnaceae; genus Lachnum; species Lachnum nothofagi. The sequence continues at coordinate 54,913 of QYSG01001226.1, forward strand.
CGGGCCCGTCGCCGCCCCCGAAGACTATCAGTTTCTTGCCGACTGCTGTGCAGGTCATGGCGCGTAAAGGGACGGGAATTTCGCCTGTTATGTGCGGAGAGGAGAGGTAGAAGGCGTCGGCATCGAGGACGTAGAGTTCGTTGAAGCAGGATCGCGAGTCGCAGCCGCCGAATATATAGATATTGGACCCAATCAACGTCGTAGTGTGTGCTCGTAACGAAGTATGTGACGCYCCTGAGAGGGGAGCACGCGACCAGTACATGCCTGACGCGGGGGCAGGCTCGACGTCTGGTGCTGAGCTCGGAGAGGGGAGCGGTGGATAAGGTACTATTGGGCCGCGGGCGGCTTTCTGGATGGTAGAGGCAGCACGGGCGGTGATGGGCGATGAGTTCGATGTTTCTCGGGTGGGCTTGGGGGCAATTGCGGAGGTGGAGCGGATGTTGACTGGTCTTTGGGGAGGCTGGACGGGTGAGGCTATTGGAGGGGTTGCGACTGGTGGGGAAAGTGGATTCTCTGGCTTTGCTGTGCTGGATCCGCGAGAGGCCGGGCGTCTTGTCGTGGAGTCGCGAGAGGGAGGCCGTTTGGAGGTCGAGTCGCCACGGGAAGGGGGGCGTTTTGAGGACGATTTGGGGGTTTCTGAGTGGGAATCTTTTTGAGACATGGATTGGGATCGTTGACGCAAGGCTAGCTCTGATGACTTCTTCCGCCTGTCCTGACTTTTCGTGGACAAGTGMCCAGGAGTATGGCTTCGAGTAGGAGGAGCATGTTCTCGYGGGGTCGGGGGTTCTGAATCTTCGGGGATATCGGGAGGTCTCATGTCTGAGGGGGAGAGTTGTATGATCTTCTGCGACCTCAGCAGCTTGCCGGTACTAATAGTCGAGTTCGAACGGGAAGTCTTGCTTGATCTAGAGTCAGCCATTGTAGATATGCGGTATGATTCTCGAGCCAGAGGCCCTTCTTCGCATGGTCTGGACGAAGATATTCCAGAGAGAGAGAGAGCTTGAGAAAGGAGAGTTGGTGCTGACTCTTGTGGACGACGTAAAGTGTATGGGATTAAAGCTTAATAAATGCCCCTGCAAGCCTACGGTAGTTTTAAGGATCCACACGCCTTGCATCTACTCMTTGGCGAGGTTCTGTTTCACATGCTGAGAGATGCGACGGGAGAAGGGAAGATACTGTAGGAGAAGACAGGATGCTTTCCTAGATGTACATCTTTCAAGTTGAGATGTGACAGGATAAGGCGTAGGCGCGGGCGCGGGCGTGGGGAAGGCTGAGTGATGGAGGCGGGMGAAGAGAAGAGCCCGGCAGCACCCGGATAGCTGGGAGGCGAGCCGGGAAGGGCTTCTGGGTCAGGCACCACAGGCACAGCCAAAGCAGATACGAGGCGCTGCGCAGTGCCTGGAAAGACGCTAAGATACGCGACCCGCGATAAGGCTGGCCTGGCGGGCGAAAAATTGAGGGGAGATCKTCCAGGTCCGTCGATACTCCACCCACCATCTCTCACRAGTTCTCTTTTTCARAGCCCCAACCCTTTCATCATGACGGAGGAGGCATCTAATCCGCTTGTACCTGAGCAGCTGCTCAAACGGCCTTTGGACGGAGAGCAATTAGAGGAAGCACATCCACCTCAGCCAACATTCCCCGAAGACTCCGCGGTCACGAAAGCAGAGAAGATTGAAAGGAATGGTGCCAATCGACGCACTGAGGCTACTGGAGCTCCTGTTGCAGGAGAGGAAGTTGCACAGCCACCAACAAAGAGGCTGAAGGTCGAGGAACAGAGGGTAGAAGCTCCCAAAGTTGATGCTAGAGACAAGGTGAAGGGCATAGCTTTGGTGAAGCCAGAGTAAGTAGCTTTGCTATCTCCGTTATTTGCTATTTGAGTCTGTTTTTTTTCTCCCATTAATTTGTTTGCTTCTAACACTGTGGCACCTTCAGATACCTCATAGATACCTTCAAGAAGCCCGCGGGATCTTCAGAAACGGTCGACGACGATGCAGCAGAAGGCCGGCTCCGAACCGACCCCCGAGACAATGGCGGGGGAAGAGATGGTGGGAAGAAGAATAAGAAGGACAAAGGCCAGAATAAAAATCGCCGATTTGGTTCTTGGGAAGATACAATCAGACTCTGCAATACGATAGCTACCTCCGACGAATTCTCACCGAAGCCTTGTAGGTTTGGGGACAAGTGCAAGTGTAGTCACGATCTACGGAAGTATCTGAAGGAAGGGAAAAGAGAAGATCTTACAACGTTTGAGGGGAAGTGCCCGGTTTGGGAAGTCAATGGTAGGTGTCATGCTGGCTGGAAATGCCGATTCGTCAAGTCTCATTCGAAAGAGATCGAGAGGGAAGACGGCCGCAAGGAACTGGTCCTTATTGAGAAGAACGGAGTAACAGCAGATGACGATGACGATAATGAGAATTGGAAAGGGGTTGTGAACGTGGTGGGAGCTGATGACAAGCTTGCTCTTGCAAAGAGGAAGGTCCAAACCGAGAAGGCAGACAAACACTTGGCGTGGCTGGAAGAGGATGCAAAGGTCATGGAAAAGATATATCACTCAAAGAGAACAGCCGAGGGCGATGCCGAAAGAGARGACGCACGCGCGCAATTTACAGATCCCCCTCTTCTCCCATCYGAGAAGCGTAGGATCTATTTCGGCCCAGAAACTCCAGTACTCGCTCCTCTTACGACTCAAGGCAACCTCCCTTTCCGAAGAATGTGCGTCGAATTTGGTGCGCAGCTTACATATTCCGAGATGTCTATGTCACTACCTCTGATCCAAGGCCAGAAGGGTGAATGGGCATTGATGAAAGCCCACGAGAGTGAGATAATTCCACCGAAATACACTCCTCCGTCGATTGTGCAGGGATACGACAACTCGAAAGATTTAAAGTTCGGAGCACAAATATCAGCTAGCAAACCATGGCAAGCATTGAAGGCCGCAGAAGTTCTAGCAAAGCTAGTTCCTCATCTTCGAGTCATTGATCTAAACTGTGGATGCCCTATTGACTTRGTGTTTCAGCAAGGTGCAGGATCAGCGTTGCTAGACGCACCGTCAAAGTTGGAAAAGATGATCCGGGGCATGAACATAGTCTCTGGAGAAATTCCAGTCACGGCCAAGATTCGAATGGGAACCGCAGACAGCAAGCCCACGGCCCAGAAAACGATCGAACGCTTGGCATTCGGTGGATACGAATCTGAGCGTCTTGGGGCACCTGGTTGTGCTGCGATTACTCTCCACGGCCGAAGTAGAGCACAGCGATATACGAAGGAAGCGAATTGGTCGTACATTGCGGAATGCGCCGCACTCGTCAAATCTTACAATAAGAAGAAAGCCGGGCTGACGGACACTRTGAAGGAGCCCGATGAACGTACCCTGCCCAACTCACCGGATGGAAAGCTTTACTTCATGGGCAATGGTGACTGCTATTCACATGTTCAGTATCTCGAAGACAGCCAAAAATCAGGCGTGGACTCTGTCATGGTGGCGCGAGGAGCTCTCATCAAGCCCTGGATTTTCGAAGAGATTGAAAAAGGACAATACCTAGACAAATCAGCGTCAGAGCGTCTCGGATACATTGAGAAGTTCGTTCGTTATGGATTGGAGTCTTGGGGCTCGGATGAAGTTGGTGTTGGGCAGACTCGGAGATTCTTGCTGGAGTGGCTGAGCTTCGCGCATCGGTATGTGCCTGTGGGCATTCTGGATCATCTTCCGCCAAGTCTGCAGGACCGGCCGCCGGCATACAGAGGAAGAAATGATCTGGAGACGTTGTTGGCTAGCAACAATTATTTGGACTGGATCAAGATCAGGTGAGTTCTCGGGCATCAAGCGGGGTTGGCATACTAACGGTTGCATAGTGAGATGTTCCTTGGTCCAGCCCATAAGGACTTCCGATTCCAGCCGAAACACAAATCCAACAGTTACGAGATCGAGGCAGAGGGATGAATCTACAAGTTTGGGCGATAGAAAACTTGTTATTTCTGGAGTCATAACTGATTTCATCTACTAGAAAGCATGGGCTGCATACTTTGAACTGTCTAGAAAGGCGGTTGATATCTACTGTTGTGGCTTGCATGTTAGGAGAAATGGACGGGGGTAACAGCATTAAATACATTACACAGGATAAAAAGCTTTTCAAGGATACGAAAATACCACACCATATCTCAACTCGGAAGGAGCTCATATCTCGTGACACGGTCGCTCAAAGATTCTGGGGCATCATTCCCAAAGCTATCTGATCCAAGAAATGTCYTTGCCTTCCATCTGGCCATTCCAGTCTCTCGAGAYCTCGCTAACCCTTATTCACACGTTCCACATTTATGGAGAATCATCACGTGCAAGCCACCCAATCCTTCGGCGCTAAATTGCCAAGGTTCTTGCAAGCAACGTCATCTCTCTTGAAGCTCTGAGCTCCGGAAAGAACACACGACTCCCAACAACACCACCTTTCCCCCTCCCCGTCTCTTTCTACAGCACAACCTCAAAACACAATATTGCCGCAGCTATTTCTCCCGGAGTATTGAGTCGTAAGCTCTCCACGTTCTTCCTTTGACTCACAAGCTGTCCAGCCTTTATTTACATCCCCGAAGAAAATTGCGGTGGTGGCAGCCTGCTCAACATCAACATCGACTGACTTTGAACAGGACACGACCCCATAACAGACACCCCTCGATAATACAACCCTCAAAGACCGTCACGATGACGCTCTACTATAGTCTCGTAAGCTTCCACTCTCAACAAGCCCTCAAGCTCCTTCCACCTCACCGCAGACCCTGAAACCCGCCTCGATCAATAAAGAACCCAGCTAACATCCCCCTCCCGCCCAGGTCTTCGCCCTCCTCGTGKCTGAAATGGCACTTTTCATGCTCCTCATCGTGCCCCTCCCCTTCACCATCCGCCGGAAGATGTTCACCTTCATGTACGCTTCCCCTCCTTGCCCTCCAAAACCACACGTACTCACAAACTCCTAGCTCCGAAAGTCCGCTAGTAGCAAAATTACAGTACGGCATGAAGATAACCTTCATCTTCATTCTGATCCTCTTCATCGATAGCGTAAATCGCGTCTATCGCGTGCAGGTCGAGCTGGCGGAGACCAACAAGTCGCAGGGGTAAGCTTCTCATCCCATCCCACCGCCTTTCATTACGCCTTACTCCTACTTCTATTTGAACAAGGAAACATAATCCTAACACCGTTAGTAGAGCTGCCGTTCTTGGCCATGAACGCATGGARGTGCAAGCTCGCAAATTCTATTCGCAGCGCAACATGTACCTCTGCGGCTTCACCCTCTTCCTTTCGCTAATCCTTAACCGGACCTACACCATGATCCTCGATGTCTTACGCCTTGAAGAAAAAGTCAAGAAATATGAAGGCGACCCGAAGGCTTCAGGCAAAGAGAGCGAGAAGCTTGCTAATGCTGGTGATGCGGGAGAGATTGGTCGCCTAAAGAAGGAGCTGGAGAGGAAGGATAGGGATATTAAGACATTGAAAAAGCAGAGTGAGGGGTTGTCGAGGGAGTATGGCGATTTGAGTGATAAGTATGGGGCTACGCAGGCGGATGCTACGCCGAAGAAGGATCGGTAGATGGGGAGCAGAGCGTGGCATAGGAACGCATGTTGAAGTGGAGGAGAGYATTGAGCATGCTCGGGTGGAGGAGGATGTTATGAGTGGAAGGCATTGTGACGAGCACATTTCAGCAGCAGCGTGGGAAGAAAAGCAGATTTATGGAGTTTTTGGCAATCACATCGCCATGTARTTTTAGCACAGAAATCGATGTCGTCTCATATCACGGGCCGAGTATAGTTTACACGGTGTTGCCGGGGTAGGCACGTTCCAGCCTTGGGCCACTACCTCCACCTAAGGGCTTTGCCACCCCCATTTGTACTTAGCCTTCTACATCCCAGAATCCAATATTCCACCCATCTCTGATTGGCCTGTGTCCGTTGCTCTGAGAACTATTGCAGTCTCGCTTTAAATTCGTATATCTCAAGAGTCACTTGCAATATCTCATTGTTTGGTTTTGTCTAGTGTTTGTTGTTTCTTCCTGATATCTGCTACTATCATATCCACCCATGAATAACTATTCCTTCCCGCGGCTTTCCAAGGAGCATCAAGAGCCGGCAAAGGTGTCGGGTTCCAGCAGCCGTCAGACCTTAGCTCCGGACAAACCAATTTCAGGTTGATAGGCTGCGAAGAAGAAAATAGGAACGCCCCCGCATGCTCACCAAGAATGAAAAGTTGTAAATCGTAAGCCACCATCAATCCCTAGTGATAATGCAAAGCTGTCATAATTCATAACCTCCCCAGCAATGAAACTCCAGTAATGAAACTCGCAACGTCCATACCACCATCTTGAATGCCCGCGACATCAAGAAAATCCGCCTCGATTCCAAAATCCCACTCGTCTTCAATACGGCACGAAAAGCGAGTTGGGATCCTCCTCCTCCTCAACCTCCTCCTCAACCTCCTCTTCAACCTCCTCTTCATCCTCCTGTGACAGATCAATAGTATCAATGACCTGTCCGGCGGCGGGCGCCCATTCTTGGCGGCATTGTCGTTTGGCGATCCGCTCAAGACCCTCCTCCTCCATAGGCTCGGGCTTGATTCTTTTGCGACTTGTCGATGAAGAGCCGCTGCTCTGGCTGGAAGCTGGGGTGCGACTTCCTTGTTGTTCCCTCCTCAAGGTATCAGCGAGTCGCTGGAGGCGAGTCATTGCGTCAGGGCCGAGGTCGCTGAAGTCACCCCTAGTAGCAGGAGTGCGGGAGAGAGAGCGGCTTGGGGAGCGTGATGGGGAGGGAGACGGAGTCCGTGGAATGATGCGCAGAATCTGAAGAGCCTCTGTGCCATCGTCTTGTTAGATGTATTCAGAAAGAGGGACAAGTGCATACCTCGTGAGCGGCAGATGAATCTGTAGATGGCGATGGGGTAGTCTTCGCCATCCTTCGTCTCGGTTCTGTAGACAGGGCCTCTCTTGGTTTTGACGGCATTGTCCAGCCTAAGATGACTCTGTCAGCTCCTGGCTTTTGAGAGGCATGGGATACATACGTAGTAGTATGGCTCTTGGCGTCACCGCCCTTGATCGCTTTCTCCGGAACACTGACTACGGCCCCAGTTTTCTTCTCAAAGTCCCCAGCATTTCCTTCAGTGTCCCCGCCACGTTTGCCATAGTTCGTCTTGTACGCCTTTATCTCGATCATGCCGGCATTCATGAGGCGGCTATACAGCAGATTGACCCGCTCGTCCTTCATATTGCGGCTATCTAACCTTTTGTCAGCCTTGGGCATCGAACGTGAAACGCTCAGATAACTCACGGGTCTCCAACTTCGAAAATCGAAACAAACGCTTCTTGCATCCGGCGCCCTTGCCCTCTTTCAATCCATCGACCGAGTCCTCCCAAGTTGTACTCCTATTCTTCATCATGAACGGCCTCTCACATGTGAGTGTCCATACACGATGACCGTCAACACGCACCTCGAAACGTGTCTTTGACGCCATAGCTCTAGGGTTGTTCGAGACTGGGGGGCCGACGCCGACATGGACTGAGAAGTTTTGATCGGTCTCAGCCTCGATGTACTTCGATATTGTGACGGCCTGCTGGTAGGCGGCAACTTCGGGGTTGAAATGGTTGACATCAACAGGGTCTGGGTCAACGTATTCGTGAGCTTCGACGTCGTTGACTTTGATGAAGCAGAAGATTCCAGGTTGGGAGGCGAGGATCGCCATCGTTGGGAAAGAGTTGAGTGGTGGTTAGAAGGGCGATTAAGTGCAGCGAGGAGCTCGGGGTGAAGGAGAGGGCGTATTTTGTAAGTGTAATAATCGCTATGTGTGATTGACGTGCAAAGATAGGAGACTGTTGATGATGTATGTGAGTAGTATCTGAGAGTAAGGAATAGAGAAGAAGACGGAAGATGGTGTTGGAGGTTGGAAAAGTTTGTAATGAGGAATGTAAGAATTCGATGTTAGGAGAGAATGCGAGGAGATTTATATAAAGAAAGCTCAAGTGAATTTGAAATATAACAAGTTGACAAAAGCTGAGGGAGCAACTCGCCAACCTACTCGAGTGGCTGTTGACAGCTTTGACAACGCAAGTGCAGTACACGAGTCCCATTGACTTGAAAATACAAATCGAATGCTTCTTATGCGCGATGCGCTGCTAAGCTAATGTCGAGTGTAAGGATTTTGAAAATGTGGTGATAAGATGTCCTAAGTGGGATGCTTGGAGCTGCAAAGAATTGGCTAGACGCAGCCGTGCGTGGGCAGCGCAAGGCGCGAGGAGCATCAGGAAACAGAAGGCAGGGTGAATGTGCTGATTCGGGGTGCTCGTCCTATAGTCACTTGCGAGTTCGTTCATGGCTCATGTTAGGCGTCGTGTCGCCGGAACTTGCAGTGAGGAGGTCGAGTATCCGTTGTCATTGTAAGAAGTCTCGTGACATTCCACGGCGTTGTATGCTGTTTCTAAGACGAGACCCATATGGTGGAGCGACATCATTCAATTCTCATCCGGGAACAGAAGAAAGTTTCGCGGCGACTTGTTGTGGTGTCAAGAAAGTGCAATTTTCTCAAGTGAGATCTAGTTGCACGGAAATTTGATGAGGCAAGAACGAGATAGAATGACGAGGAAAGCGCATTTCATCTGGCTGCTCCTAGAACGAGCCACTAAACAAGTGAGCCGCTTCCTCCATTCCAAATTCAAGTGGTGATATATGCTGAATTCCTTGCTAAAAGACTATTTCCCCGGAGATTTAGATGTCCTTCCCCCTAGTATTAATCATGAATATAGAGCTAAAAATACAATCTTGAAAAGGAAATTCTGGGGTAAAGTCCTAGATCCCTCTTTCATTAGACGTCTGAACGTTGCTAACGTGCCGTAGATAGGATCATGCAGATGAGACCATGATATTCAATATCTCAAGCCGAACGAGACATTGGAAAGGGCTCAATCCAGCACGATAGCATCCGGTCTCTCCTCRTCTTCTGTGAGATCGATGATCACCTTCCCCGTCATCTTCGGCTTCTTGCGCGGTCTGGCAAGCTCGTTGTCGTTATCCGGCTCACGCTTGATTAGTATTTCAGTAACGTTGCTGCCTTCAGTCTTGACAGATGATCCCTGTGGAAAATGTTCAATGAAGTATGAGACAATGAAAATAGCGCTCACTTACGCCGAGACTTAGTACAAGCTGCTCAACCAGCGCTTTCTGTTCTTGGGTAAGGTTGTCGAGGTTCATGGCTGATGACACCTTTGGAGTTKCGGGATGGGGCTCGCGCTCGGGRGTTGGATTGAGAACACGGAGGGACTTGAGAGCTTCTTGGGAAAGTCAGTCATGRCTCGCCAGGGGAATGAATCATGAGTCGAAGCAATACGAATGATCAAATTTCAATGCCTCACTTGAGTTGAAGCATTAAAAACGATGCAAACTATTCTATGTACGACGAGATTGAGGAGAATGGGCTTGCCTGCGGAACGATATTTAAAGAAGTATACCGCAATTGGGTGATCTATRTCATCAACGAGCTCCGTTGAGAGAGCCTTATGCACCTCTGTCTCCATTGCTTCTCCTAGACTATTAGCAAGGAGTGTTAGCGTTTGCCGCATCCTAAATCGCCGATGAAACAGCACTCACATAGCACCATGAGACTGTGTCTCTTTGATAATAGCCTTTAAGTGGACCTTCGAAGCAAAGTCAATTTCCTCATAGGCTTTGTCATGAGCACCGGCTGCCGTGTCCAAGGTGCCGGCAGTCTCGCGGTATAGGCTAACTGTGATGCTTCCAACGGGGTTCATCTCCACCTTATGCTTATCAATTCTCTTTTTTGGCAACTTCTCATCAGCTGCTATCAGGTAAGCTCAGTCCTCCCTCTATTTACAGATACTCACTCGTCTGGATCTTGGCGAAAACGATTTGTCTGACTGAAGAATCCGATTCTGGAACACCAACCACTTTTCTAGACCAATAGCAGCCGTCTTCTTCGTAATCTGCTGTGCTCATGAGCGGCCCTTCAACCCATTGACCGTCAACATAGACATGGAAGCCAAGCTGCGGGGCAGTGGGCTTGTAAGGCTTTTGGACGGCAAGCAAAATCTCAAAGGCTTCGCCGGTAATGGACTCGATATATTTGGTGACAGTGACCTTTTCTTTGTGTTCGATAACCTTGTGTTTGGTATGATGGATTCTATCGTTTGCCGTGTCGTATTCGGTCAGTGGTTTGCCGTCGACCAAGACCGTTACCTCGATTCCGGGGAGCGCGTTGAGGACAGCCATGTTCATTTACGCGTGCTTGTGCTGGTTGACCCTGCAAATTTCAGCCGAATACGTAGAAATAGAACAAAATCTGAGAAACATTGTCCGGTGAGCTTGAAATTCGAAAATGGCAAGATAGTAGGCCTTGCCGTCTGACATGAGACGAGACCTGTGGATGCAGCTGAGGACTTACAAGTGCTTATGGAGCGCGGTGGTATCGGGTTGAGGCCCTAGCTAAGAGTTTCTGAAGAAGTTGTAGGGGGTAGGAAGAGTGTTGTATAAGAGAGATGGAAGTCTCATAAAGTCGAAGTAAATGAGAACGAAAGCTGCGCTTCTGAACCGACGTCGCAACACCATTCAGGTGAATGCAATGCGTAATAACCTCAAAATACTTAAGTGCCTGGATATTTGAGAGAAATGATTTGAAGTCTTAAAACAAGAGCTAAGAGATATGGATGCGAAGTGTTGAGCAAGAGAACAGCGGTGCACATCGGGAGGTCGTTTTTCAAGCCGCCTGGATATTGTTGTTAGTCAATACAGAACGATGTCTCACCTCAACTAAATCTTTGCTAGAATATGTTAGAGTTCCAGGTCAAGTTTGASATTCACTCAAAGTCCGCCGTGACCAAYGAGAGCTTGGATTGGGAAAGGAGGAACGTCAGAGAGCTCAAGATCCCCCACATAAAATGAGACTTACTATTCTATATATGCCAAGAGACGTAATTCATTTCATTTTCGTTTCTAGAGTATCAGAATAACGCCTCCACATTCATGGCCTGCATCAGAGATGGACATCAGAAAACAATCCCTCCGAAATTTCGCAACATTCYCCTTTCAGTACCGCTTCAGGTGGCCCCTTCAACATGAAAGCCCATGACAATTACATATGGAAATGCCTTAGCTACAACAAACAACCACGACCGCTACAGATATGCGCTCAATCGTCATCCGGAGTCAGGTCAATAGAGTCCTGACTGCTCTCATCATATTCCGGATCACGAGTGTGGGCGGGGCRGCGACGTATTGCAGCCTTCTTCACGACTTTCTTGACCCTCTTGGGTGTGGAAGAAGGAGTTGTGGGAGGCCTATTGAGACCCTATATACTGTGTTAGACTGTCTCTCCATGAGCAAGACATTGATAGAGGGGTGACGAACCATGTCAGTCCGTAAAGCCTTCAGCAGCAGCATCTTGTCGTCGTAGCTCATGGAATTAAGATCGATATTTCCAGAAGCACGTTGAGGACTCAGGGTTGCTGTTCGAGAACGAACTGGTATCGTATGCTCTGGCTTGAAGGCCGGTTCTGGGACAGGCGATGGGTTCTGTAGGATAACTCCTAGAATTTCTAACGCCTCTGAAGTAGAAAGCTTGTCAGCCATGTGTTTCTGTACTAAATTTCCAAAAAKTTCCCAAGCGGAATGAGACATTTAAAACACGCCTATTGAGCGTCGCTTTTTACGTCCACCATGAGACAAGACTCTTACCTTTGGTCTGGTAGTCAAACTTGACAATTGCAAGTGGATGCTGGCGAATCTTCTTCATCCGCGATTTGAGAAGAGGAGCCGTATGCTCAATAGGGCCATAGCTGGAAGTAGTCAGAACCAAGTCCTGTGGAGAGACTGACACAATTTACCCAACGGTATGCAGCTTCCCTCGACCCTTGACAAGCTTTTCATGCACAGCCTTCTCTATCATGCCAGGGACCGCAACTGCTACAGCAGCGGCTTGATCAACAGGAGAGCAAGCAGTAGCCTCGAAGATTTTGACCACAATTCCGGACGATGCAAGGTCTTCTTTCTTCATGTCTTGGAAACCTTCTGGGGCCCCATCGGCYAGCTGCAGTCAGTAGAAAGCAACACGAGTGACACGGAATGACACTTACTTGCCATGAGATCCGCAAATTTGAAGGGTTTGATACCACCGGCCCCGGCTTCGATTCCTCGGATCATGGTAGCTATGCTGCTCTGGCCCTCCCTGAAAGCTGACATCCGAAGCACCCTACCGCGAACAGGGAAGCCATCAACCTTGACTTCACATATTATCGCATCGAACTCGTTTGCCAAATCCAAAGAGCGGTGCAGCTCAATCATGACACCGAAGTTGCCCGGCTTGGATTCAATATACTTCGCAACAACTGTGCTGTGACCATCATTGGCGCCTAGTTCATATACAGCACCATCGTATTCTCGGAGGGGTTGGAACTCGCCGCCGCAGATCTGAACAGAGAGTTTAGGTTTTRTATCGAGGATCGCCATCTTGAGCGCACAGATACTCTGCAGTTGCAAAGCAGCAGCAAATTTGAAGTTGCGATATTGGAAGCCTGAGAAAAAGAAATGCGAAGGTTGCAGTGTGAATGTGGCTGACAGGCGGCAGAATGCCTAAATATTGTAGATCGGTACTAAGCGTGAGGCACCGATTTTGGAGAAGGTGAATTTTCTAAAGATTCAGATTGAAATATTGGAAAAATAATTTCAGTGCCATGAAACAAAAATTATTCGTAGCATTCCTGCATTTTAAAGTTGTGAAGTCGTCTTCGGAAACCGACCCCTTTTCACAGCATGTAAGTTTGTGTGCCTACTAATTTGCCTGAGATCCTCGATAATTGCTTTTGTTGCTTGATTTTCATAGCCCATCATATGGATTCATCATTCGAGAGTCCAGTGATCTTCTCAAGCTGAAGCTTTTGAAGTTCAAGTAAACATCAGTTGTAAGAATTAGCCTCACCAGCCTAAATAGATCGGCACCGAAGGTAGCATAGYAATTTTCAGAGGGATAGGATTTATAAAACATAGTAAGACTTGATTCGAAATATTTTATAGATTATGTCTTGCCACGCATACTTGAGCGTTGCGATCTCAATGTTGTGAAGTCATTTCGAGGGCCCTTATTTACAACCTGCGAAATGCTCGGAGAMGCCGTGTCCATTTGCGCACTACAGCTTCGTAATTGAATAAAGCTACCCGCAAAGATTTCCATACCAACAATACGATCGGAGCGTCGACCATTCGTCGAAAGCCCTTCGCATTTCAGTCATCGGGGATCTATGCATATGAGTATCTCAATCCTCCCTATCTAGCGCTGATTCACAACCTGATATGGTGAAATCAAAACCTCCTACGGAGGTCGCGGCCAAAAGTCTTGCAACCGGCAGGGGTCGATGCCAAAATTCGCTTAGTTACCGGCTTCTGGCATAGCAATAGCAAAGCGCTGAAGCTATAGGCCTTTATAGAAGCTTAGGCCCTGTCTTTTAGTGTTTGGATGTTAAGGTATTGCTATAGTAATTGGTTTTTTAGGCTATACAATGCCTAAAGGCGGTTGTTATGCCATATTCCAGTCAGCTACGTAAGCGAGCCTTGGCGCTGACCCTTGCAGCTGCAAGACTTTTGGCCGCGACCTCCGTACAGGCGCATACGTTGAACAGCAAGAGCCAGTCCCACTACCCAAAGTATGTTTACTCCTTTGGCTGTTTGTTTTCAAAAAAAAGTATGAAGGTAACTGACTCGATGCCCTTTAAGCTCGAAAGCGAGCGCGTGCTTTCAAAATACACTATGCCCTAAAGAATGCTCGTGTCGGCTTATTCGTTACGTTTGATCTGAATCCTACAAAGACTCCGTGCATCGCGCCGAGCCAGCGCCATTCTCCAGATGCAGACCCTCGCCCTAATCTCGTTAGCCAAGCAAACTATGGACTCACGAAAATAAGAGAAGATGAACCATTCTTGCACATATCGGCGGCGGCGCTTGCTCCTCGGGGGAATATATTGCTGGGTATCTTGGAAATGGTCGAAGGTATTCGTGACTTGGTACACAAACAAGATTTCCGTATTTTTGCGGATGACTGGGGTCATTATGTTGTTTTTTATGGGCGGGGCGACGAGAAGGGAATCTAGAAAGCAAAAGATTGCTGTGTTAAGGATGGTCGGTCAGACTTTGTATGGAAGAAAAGTGCAATGCTAGTTAGTTCATACTCAAGGTGACCGACTGGTAATCCTTTTCGCCACCGTTGCAAAGAGACACATACTAACATCCACCGAAGAGACTACTGAAGTCCATTTTACAGAGCAATAGTGGTGCTATCTCGTAAMTTCACCCTTCTTATCCGAAACTCCCATTTATACGCTTTTCTAGGAGTAATAGGCTTAGAGTAGCCTCACCAAATAACTTCAACAAGCTATACTATAGGCGAAAAGATGCAATAGGAATGCATACAAGATTGCTGTGTATGCGGAAAGCATTCAGGTCAACAAATCACTGTCTTACTTTCTTCGGATTCGATTGCAATGATTGGTTGAACGGCAACATTACGAAGCTTTGTATCAACGAATATTTCGGGGATGGATGGCGGAAGTGGAAGAAGAGTGACTTTCAAGCAAAGACTTTCCAGCGGGTTTGATTATAACTTTTGAATTTGCATGCTGAGTGTTTACCTAAGAGGATGTGTATTGTTAGGGCTGTTGAGGGGAGAGCGGTTGTCATAAAAGCTTTCATGGCCTTCGATGCGCCTATCAACCTCAGTTTTGAGAAAGTCTTCGTACACCGATATCTCTACACAGACTRATTGCACCTCATACATATCCGATATAAAAGTGATATAAATATGAAGACATTCCTGAAATCTTGTCAAATGCTTAATGAGGTGTTGCCAGGCTAATTACGAATGCACGGGAATGTCTTCGCACCTCGCTTCGCGTAATCTTCTYATTTTTCGAAGGCTAAGGGACTCAGCTTAGTTGACATCTTTCTTGATAAATTATGAGAGAACTCTTTGTGAAACATATGTTTTTTCTATCTATAAGGGAGRCTGACATTCGGGAGCAGCTTCATTTACTTTGGGCTTGAAGTAACACTCCAGCAGTCCAGGAGTAGCTCTAGTATTCCGCGAGGGCATCAGAGCTCCATCTTGGTAGCAGGTCAAACTCTGACRGGCTAGTAATCCAGCACATCAATAATACACTATGTAGTATCTCCACTCTTGTCGCAGCTAGGAATACCATAGTACGAAGTATCATCGTGTTGGAGAGACATCCTGCGGGATACAACATAGGGAAAGATTCATTGATTCATGAAAGACTCAACCTCTGACGAAGTACTTCTGACTGGCATACTGCTACAGTTATTACATCTAAAAAGAAACAATGGAAGAGTTTAGTTTTATGTGACATGGTTCAATGGGCTTAAAATTTCGCTCGCGTGTCAATAACCGCTCTCGAAGCTCAGCGAACGAGGGGGGGATCCGCCCACAGACCTTGTATTTCAGAGCCATAACGATGTCTGAGCGGAATAATAACTTGTAGAAATTTTGGACAATGCTACTCCCTGTGCAGGTCTAAAATAAAGAGCAAGAAGCCTATGCYGAGAGGGTTCCGGGGTTTTGGCCACAGTGGCGCGCTTTGTAGCGTAGGTTCAACACTTGACAGAAACACTTTGTGCGTGTGAATAGGACTTTAAGATATCGATTGAATAAGCACGCGTAGCCTCAATATGTTTTTTCCCAGCTGCTGCAGGTAGATTTTTCCTTCTGACTCTGCCCTTTTCCCAAAATTCGCAACCGTGCCTTCGACTCTGCCCTCCCCCATCGCTAATAATCAATACAACCTTTTTATTTCCCCCGCGCGCTGCGCGAACGACCGTTGTACTGAGCAATCATACGTCAAGTAAGTGTAGAAACCTCTTTCCCTTGTGTGGCTCTTCTGTGTTATCGTGGATTGAAGGGCGTGCGGTGGATGTGTGAAGTTTCAATCGTTCTCGATGTTCTCTGTGACGATGGCCTACTTTATAGCATTCCATGTTCAATCTCAGTAGAAAGCTAGCTAATTTGTATCAATTTTCAATTAGGCTCGTCAACATGGGGAGTAGGAAAGCCGACAACAGCGCCACGCATGACCGACATGGAAGACTTTACCTTCCCGCGGACCGCTTCAAAATCGAACAGAGCTCACTTGCATTGGAGCTGAACCACATCTTTCATCTACACATCCCAGCGACCCGCCCGAACCTTAATCGACGTATCTGTGCCGCAATCTGTGAATGTCTTTATCACTACCATCATCATGATGTTAGTGAGCCGCATGAAGTTAGGATAGATGAGACCGGGTATTTCGCGATGCTGAGCAACGATTCCGATCACAAAATTACCAAAAAGTTATGCAATCTTATCAATAATAAAGGCTTAATCTTTCATGAGGTAGAATTTAGATTGGCCACTTTCCATACACCTGATCCGGCCAGCCTCAACCTACCTACCMTTGATGATAGTGAGGAAAGTGATGCCAGCATCGAGAACGTACCAACAAACCGAACATTCGTCCCAGGACCTGTTCCCTCGTATAACTCGCTTTGTGGCCTACTTCCARCAACAATATCTAGATCGTCAAGCAACAGCAATGCAGGCAATACAAATTCACACAGCCGTCGACCCAAGACCAAGCAGCAGCCTGCCACGGTGGATGATGATGGCGACGCTACAGAAGTTTCTGACCAGGAATTCCAGCCGACGAAGGAGGACGAAGATGAAGAAACTGCAAATTTGAACGATCCGAGGACGAGAAATCTGAGATCCAGGGCCAGCAAAGACTCACACGCTTTTGGAAGCAACCGCAGTGGAGAGTATTATGAAAATAAGGTTCCATCTCCTAAGGTACGCGCATGACTGACTCATCTACCACTAGGAGTATCTTGGGCAAATCTTCCAAGARAACAACCCGGCTGACGTGACTTAGCAAAAGCCCAAGGCCAAGGCTCCACGCAGATCTAAGGCATTTTCAAAGGCCAAGGCTACCGGGGCCAAGGGTAGGGCTGAGATCGAGAAGGATGTGAGTGGAGACGGTGGTCAAAACATTGTTCCAAAACCTAAGGTATGTACATGCTTATCAAGTTAAATTGATGTCTTGCTACTTCGAGCGATCTTTGCATATTCTCGAGGATTATCAACCTGGCTGACTTAAATCTACTAGACTTCGAAGGCTGCAGCAGATGTCGGACACGGCAAGAAAGCTGCCAACGCCAAATCTGCAAATTCAACTAGTGTGTTGTCCACTCCTGCTTCGTCAACTGATGTTGTTGGAGATGTGGCATCTACATCATCTTCTCGTCCAGCCTCGAGAGAAGAGCCCACGTCTCAATCTGCGGAAACTGGTGACACYGGCTCCCAAGTTGTCGCTTCTTCAAGAGGCCGTCGAACCGGTGCTCCTGTTCGCAATGGGGAAATYGTAGTTGCGGAGGCACAGAAACTCTATAATAGTGGTCCTTCCATGAGGCCTCSGGAGACAGACCCATCGCACGATGGTCWCGACGACTATKATTTTGYACCTCAGAGTCCTAGAATGTCAGGCACCTATYGCCCTCAACCTCAGAGACATCCAGGTCCATCAGGACCTCCTCATGCTGCGTATTTAGAGCCATATCGATATCGTTTGGCAGGCGATTCAGTGTCTCAACACCACGAGAGTTTTRATCCAACTTATGTGCGTCAGCCAAATTATATGGATGCTTATAGCTACAACGATTTCGCATACTCTGGCAATATGCAGCTTTCTTCGCCGAGCGTCATGGTTYCTCAACAGCACATGGGCTYTGGTCCGGATTATATGCGTCAGTCAAATCRTATRGATCCTTATAGCTATARTGGTCCCGCAAACTCTGACAGCATGCGTCATTGGTCGCCACACAATATGGTTCCCCGACACAACAGGRGTCCTATTCCAAACGAAGTGCGATCCAATGTGCCAAATCCTCCGACCCGYCAACGCTTCACTAATTCTCCGAATGTCAATAATATACAGCATTCGACGGCAAACTATGCGGCTCCTCRTTTTGCGTATGCTGGCRATGGACAATATGTTGCGCAGAGCTRTGGCTCGTCTGGTACCAATCCTCGAGAATTCGAACCAATGCCTCACGGCTCCTCTATCGCACCTCTCCGACCACAGGCTCCACCRTACTATCCGCCGTACCCAAACATGTACCGTCGAGCYGGCGAAGGYATCTATAGCCCTGCGGTAAAAAGYAACACTAGGTTGCCTATAGATCATTTTTCAAGGGCTCCCGCARTACCCGGCTCAGTTRGTCCCGGACATCGYGCTGAGAGTTTCGATACTTCCCTAATTGGACTTGCTCCAGCTGATCATCCTGCTTCTGGTGGAAATGGTTTGCCACTGCCCCCGCCGTTTATGTCGRATGGTCCTCCAACAGTCCAAATTGGTCCTCCTGTCTCAGCAATACCTCCAAACAGCATGGTGAGCAAGAAGCGCGAYGGTGCTCCAACCGCTCGGGTTCCTGATTTGCAGTCGCAAAAGACCGTTAAYARCACCTCTCTTCCCAAGCAGGCTGCAGMGAGTTCAAARRTTAGCGCTAAGTCCCAGCGTTCGAAGTCTGCGGCCAGCCAAGATAATCTGCCAGTATATTCAGCTACCTCTGGMACTTCGTCMGCTCTAGTCGCMGAATCATCAACTCCAGGGGCTCCGCCAACGTCTGCACCCAATTCCACTCAACTGAACAAGGCAGATGTCATCAGTACCAAGGCCAARGATAACGCTGAATCARTCTCTACTCCTGGACGACATCCTTCYCAACCTGTTCAGACATTTGTTCCAGAGACTAGCCAAGAATCTCCWGTGCACGAAGGTGATTTGCCTGATTCCCAGAACTCTCGAGGTCGGYTCAGAGACTCATGCAGTGAGCCACRACTCCGGAGCGTCTCCCGACGAGTATATCCGCAAAGTAGTCTCAGGGCTATTCTACCCGCCGACCTCAAGTGCTGTGAAGGCAAAGAAGACCAGGGCCTTCGCACCTCAAACCAGGCTCAGCGATGGACGCCGGCATTTACCACGGGGGAAGAGGGAGATGAGCCTCGCAAAGAGTTAGAACCTTCTCCTAATAGTCTTAAGCTAGACGAACTCGTCAAGAGAGTCGACGACTTCATATCTAAGCATGGATCTGCTTCTGGAGACGTCGAAACCGATTTCGCCTCTGCTCTCGGCATCGACTTCTTCAAATTACTTGCTAMGACCTTTTCAGAGCGAAAACAAAAGCAGGATGCAACTACATCTGCTTTAATTGATACCGCATCTGCTTCGACTGCCATTGGAGCGATTGAGAAGGAAGACGCTTTCTTGTCACAAACTCAAGGTAGTCGTCTACCCTCGCCCAAGACGTCCACCATGGTCACCACCCCTGCTGTTCAGAATGCTGGTGCTACTCTTACGAAATATGTCGCGAATTCCCAGGTTCTGTCGAAGAGAAAGCAAAAGGCGACTGCTCGGGCCCCGGCTGATATTGCATCTGTCACYGCCATTACAGATTCTGCTTCTAATCACTCTTCTCGACGTAGCATCTTGACGTCTTCTCATCYGCCGGCGGTCTCGCACCTTGCTACAGCTTCTGGCACAAAAGACGAGGGTAATCTCTCCACAGTGTCCGGTGGCTCATCGAACGCCAATGATCGCACCCGAGCTTCCGCCTTGGCGGAGATTATCAACCTCACCCATGATTCTGACACAGGGGACGGACCTGCCGTCAGTGACCTCACTGCGGATGATCAAGGTGGCAATCTTGAATTATACAATGCGACTCCTCCTCTCTRTCGACCATTTCGAGCTCCAGAGACAAATAGCTTTGTCGTGGACACGCACAATATCTCCCACGCCTCCGCCTCGGTCAATATCAATGCGGTCTCTGGCCTCGGGGATGATCCAGCTATCGACGCTCCCCACAGGGCTCAGAATAGCAAGGAGAGCTCGCAACGTCCACCTCAAGGTTCTCGCCTTCGTAGACCTACAGATATTGAGACGCCGAGGATTGATGGACCTACTACTTCCARTGTCCTAGAATCGGGTTCGTCGAAGGACGGACAACATATCTCCGAGTCTCCTGTTTCAAAATCTGTTGTCAAACCTGCTGTCGCGAAGTCCGCTATTTCGGATCATCCCGTCTCCCAGCCTGGTATCAAGTCCTCGGTCAAGCCCGCTACCTTGAAGTCTGCTAACTCGGGCTCTGTGGCTTCCAAGCCGGCGGATAATACTACTGACAATACTTCTGTCAAGTCTGTTATSAAGCCCGCTGTCTCGGATCCTCTGGCCTCCCAGTCTGCTGTTGATTTTGTCAAGCCTGCGCTTAAGCGTGCTACCTCGGAACCCCCTTATTTTAAGCCTACTGCCGGTAAGCCCGCCGCGTCTGAGCTTACTGTCGAGCCTGCTACCGATTTTGTTGTCAAGACTGCTGTTTGCAAGCCGAAACTGTCCAAGCACGTTGTCTCTCAGCCTCTTATCTCCCAGGAAAAGGAACAAGTGAAGGGAGAGCAGAAGGGACCGGCTAAGACACTCGACCAGACCGCCTATGCATCAGAACAGGGAAACAAGAAGCAGAAGCTCGTTGACACTATCCGAAAGGGTCCCCTGTCCTCCAACCCCACTAATGTCGTCAATCAGAATGGTAAGAAGACGCAGAGCGCTGCCTCTACTTGCGCACCCAAGCCTCGCGAGACATCCCACTGCCCTGAAGGGTCTACCGGCGACTTTATTCTCAATATCAACAAGGACGATCGACCTAGGCCAGTCAAACGTCCAACAAAGGCATCGCAAAATCTG
Organism: Lachnum nothofagi; assembly: GCA_003988875.1. Classification (NCBI taxonomy): domain Eukaryota; kingdom Fungi; phylum Ascomycota; class Leotiomycetes; order Helotiales; family Lachnaceae; genus Lachnum; species Lachnum nothofagi. Next base: position 75,727 of record QYSG01001226.1, read on the forward strand.
CTTCTCAGCCGCAGCCGAAGGTGGCTGTTCAACCGCGGCAGGTTGCTACAACCGCCAGAGAGCAGCCTCTGCATGTTGCTGCACCCGCCAAGAAGCAGACTCCGGGCGCGACGTCCAAGGTGCGTTTGTTTCGCCGATCGCTGTTCCGGTCGATGGAAGCTGACTGTTGTTCTAGACTCCAAAGCGAGCACGTTCCCCCCAGCCAGCTGGTCCCTCTAAGAAAGCTCGTGTTGACCCTCCCGTTGCTCTTGCCAGGTCGAATGCGGACATGCAAGCCCAAATCGCACGAATCCTTCGATTTTTCCCAGGCCAAGACACCCGCCAGGATCTGATTTCGCCTGGAAATGCCGCTCTGCTGGAAATTGAGGATGAGGGGCCATATGTGTTTCTATCGCAGACCGAGTGTCCTGTCCGGGGAGACATCTACCTGGTGATCATGAACATGTGCTTGGCTATCCAGGGCATGAAGCTCGACGACAACGTCCTCATCGCTGCGGACGATCACGGCTACTGCATCACGTTCTGGGCGACCGAGAATGGGCGGAAGCTGGCTCGGCGGTGTTACGACGTCTTGAGCCGCCAGACTCTGCGCGGTGTTCACGTCGATTATCGGCTGTTCCTCGCGCGTGACGGCAAACTGGTGAGTGCTTGTGCCCCAAGACGGGCGGCTGGGTCCACGCTGACATTTCCTGGAGAACATGCTCAAGTCGAGATTCCCCCGCCATAGTGGCTTCGTGCCGGGGGGCGTGCATTCTGCCGTGCGGCTTAGTCATCCGCGGGTGTACTTTGCCGTGCATGGGTCCGCGCCGCCGACCCTGGCCGCCGACTTGTGGGCATATCTGTGTGACGGGAACCCTTATGACGTCGCTGCGCATGTGGAGCACATCCAGTTCGACAAGGCAAACTGCTACATCTTCTTCCGAGACAATGCCCAAGGAAAGATCGCGGCTTCGTGTTGTATCGAAGGTTGCTTTCCAAACGGGTTCCGGAGCTGGACCAAGGCTGCATTCAAGTCAGCTCGGTTGGGTAACTAGACAGAGTTTGAGCATGGTGTATGATGGAGTTTATGATGGGATTCTTGGGCGAGTTGCGATGCTGTCATCTTAGACAGCTCTTCATCTGGTGATTCGTTTTCTTTGACAAAGTAAAAGCATGCAAATTGTACTTAACATCAATACACCTCATATGGAATCACGTAAAAGGAGACAGATGTAGTTCTTTCGCACTCGTTTGCAGACCCTTAAGGTTTAGCGACGAATGGCACTGCCAACTCTTAGAATGACACCTTTCCTGGGTAGTATGATCATAATTGGCGGCGTTGAATAAATAAAGGCTCTGTAGTGTCTTTCTCAAGATGGTTCGCAAGGGAGGACAACGAAGTACAGTGTACCCGAAACCTTGGTAAGGGGACAATAAAGGAGGGGTTTTGAAACTAAAACTTTAGTGCGAAAATCCCGTGACTTGACAAAGGAATTTGAGCTTAAGGTCTCGTGACTTAACAAAGAAATTCGGTTTTAAGTCTTGTGACTCAAGTTATATGATTTAGAAATGCAAAATATAATTGGTTTCGGGTTTGGTAGGTGCGCCAGCACCCCCACACTAGTATGGTCTGGTCAGCTGACCTACCTCTTCTTCCGGAAAGCCAATAGAGTATTACTTGAACTGCATACCAAGTTCCGCTCCTGGCCTGTGGCGATTAGTCTTTCGGCTAAGCACTCTTAGCGCAGATCTCTTAGTAATCTGCTGCCTACAAAGACAGCTCCGCACTTTGATAATTAGTCTAATAACTACTGCTTTTACTTTCTATTAAAATGCCTATTTTAATCGTATGCTAATATAACGCCTCTGAATTCCTATTTTCTATAGGTTATGAGCCCGGCTTAGCGCCTTTTTGCTGCCTAGCGACAAAGTAGATTTTGCGCTTTTCTTACACTAAAAACATTCCTTTTACGCTTTTTTTCTTTAAGCTTCGAATTTTAAAACTATTTTTATATTTACTTTATTCCTTTTGCAAATAAAGGTCCAATTATTCCTAACGATTTCTTTTATTAATATTAAATAATGATTTATTTGCTAAATTTTTTGGTTTTTTTTTTGCTAATAATAACCCTAAAAACTTTAAATTTAAAAATAATAAAAACTTTGATTTTTAAAGTAATAAAAATTTTTAAAAAAACTTCCAAAACTTTAATAATATTATTAAATATTTAAGTTTATTATTTGGTTTGTTTTTTTTTGTGTTTTTTGACGAAACCTAGCGGTGAATTAAAGCTACTACTAAATTAATTTTTTTGTGCTTTTTTATACATAATTTATTCTTTGATTTTGTTAAAGCTTTATTTTTTAGATTTTTTAAAATCAAAACCTTATTTTTTTATATTTTCGATGTATTGAATTTTTCGAATAACGCGCTATATGCGTTTTTTTTGCAATTACCTTTGCTATTATTTAATATAGCGGATTTTAATAGTAGTTTTTCTCTATAAATACAAAAAAAGTATAAACTTAAAAAAACGGAGAACTATTAAATATAAAAGCCTAAAATAGTTATAATCCTTAAAACAGATAACCTTAAGTGCTATATTAATCCTAAGGCTTTAAAGCCTATACAGATTAACAAATTTAATAAAAAAGCTTTTACAAAAGCAATTAATAAATAAATAAAATGAAAAATAGGCAACGCTAAAGTTTATATAGCCATTATTTTAAATTATAGTCCCATTTTTAAAAAGCATATTATAAACAAGGATATAACCGTTAAAATATAGCTTAAACTTAAAATTTAATATAAAAGCTCGGAAGCTATATTTTAATATAATGCTATTATAAAGTACATAAACGTTAAATACAACGATTATAAGATATTAGAAGCATTTATTATTGCTTTTCAAAGCTGTATCAAAAAGCTTAAAAACCTTAAAATCTCTTCTTTAATTGTCTAGCATCTGCATATATTTACAGCGGCTTTGGCGTTATCCTTTCCTATTTGGGCTAAGCATTAATGATCTTTTGTTTGCAAAAAATTGATAGCTTAATTCTTTAAATAACTTATTACTAATATTATTAATAAGGTTTGCAATAAGGAGAAAAGCTTTATTGAAGATAAAGTTCTCTATGGCGGAAAGCCCACTAAAAATAAAAAATCTAAAAATAAAAATAATGTTAAAAACAAAAACAAGAATAAAAATAAGGACTTTAAATCTACTAAGCCCTATCCTTACTGCAAAAAACCTAACCTTCGTTATATTTTTAATAAATGCTTTAAAACGAATTATGAATTATGCAAGGAATATAAATTCAGAATTGGCCTTAAATTTATTCCTTGGAATTAAAGGCAAATTAAAATTCCTTTTAAAAAAAATATTTAAAAGTCTAACGATAAAGGTCTAAGCATAGGATTTGCTGTTTAAAAAAACTATGCCTTTATGGCTTATTATTAATTTTTTTAAAGTAAAATTGACCTATTTGATATTAAACCTTAAATTGATTTAAATATTAATAATAACCTTAAAATTTTTATTTTTGTTATTTAATATACCGCTAAAGTTTATTTTTTTATAGTTCGCAATTGTTTCCTTGTAGATAATAGTACTTTAGAATATATTTGCAATAATTTATTGTGCTTTTAAAATTATAAATTTATTTTTTATTTTTTTATTATAAATACTGCAAATGGTTTAGTTTGCCTTTTAGGACTAGGAATTATAGTAATTCACGCCTGTCTATAAAATGGCTTAATTAGGCAGCTTATTCTAAATAACATATTATATTTGCTTTATTATCCTATTAATTTTTTTTTAAAATAAAAGCTTTTTAATGCTAAAAGCAATATTATTAAAGAATACTTCTAAAGCCAATTAAATAAAAAAGAAAACGTTTATAAACTAGCTGCTCTTCAAAACCTTTTTATTATTAAAAATAATTCATATTATTTATATTTTACAATGTAATTTTAGTTTTTTGCTATTGCAAAAGTTAATATTAAATTAATTTATTAATGATTTGGATATACTAGCTTTAAGATTATTTATACTATAAAAAAAAAAGTTTAAAATATAGACTTTATCGATATTAATAGTTTTATAGAAACTATTTGTTTTTATAACCTTTGCAAATATAATTAATTTATTAAATCAATTAACAAAGGATTTTAATATTATAAAATTAAAATTAGCGCTAAAACTTATATTAATTTATTTATAGTTATTTTAATTAAAGCAAAAGACTTTAATTATAAAGCTTTATTTACTAACGATGTTTTTTGTGTTTATTGTTTTTATTTTTTTATTTATAAAAATAAGGCCTTTAAATTCGCAAAAGATTATGTTAAGTATATTAAGATTTAATAAAGTATTAATATTTTTAATTAATGCTTTAATAATAATATAAAATATTTTTTTAAACAAATAAAAAAATTTACTAAAAAAATAAATCAATAAATTAAAACTTTTATTTTATATAATTTTTATTAAAACAAAGTTTTTAAACATGGCATTTGAATTCTAATAGAAAAATCCTATATTACCATAATTAATAGAAATATTCCAGAATTTTTATGGCCAAAAATTATTTAAATTATAATTTATATTATTAATTGTATTTTTATTAATACTATTAATAAAATTATTTTTTAGTAATATTTTATAAATTAAGTTTATTTTAACGAATTTTCTTATATGCCTTTTGTTGTTTATTTATAAATTCTAGGGAATAAAACCTATATTTTAATCAAAAAAAAACGTTAAATTGTTTTTTGTAAAATGCTTTTTTACGCTGAAGTTAATATTTTTATCAATTATAAAAACAATAGTATTTACTGTATTTATATGCTTAGCTATTTAAGTCCGTTTTTTAATAAAATTGTTCGGTTTTTTTATATATGTTTTAATAAAAAAAAAAATATTATTTAATTTTTTAAAAATAATTTTAATTTTAGATTTAAAAAAGCAAAAAAAAAAAAAAATAATTTTAAATTTTAATTATTTGATTTATTTCTTGCTTTTATTATCGAAGAAAATAATTACTTTTCTAAGGGTTAATCTACTAATAACAAAATCAAGGATTTTAATAAACCTTAAAATATAAATTTTTAAAATTAATCTAAACCTAAAAATTATTTAATTAAATTTAAAAATAAAATCCCTATTTCTATTCTTGAATTTAATTGCATAACTTGATTTTAAGCTAAAAACTTTGCTTAAGTTATTTATAATAATAAATATTAATTAGGATTTTAGTAATTTTATTGAGAGTATTATTATGCTTTTATGGCCGCCGCAGACTTTAATTTAAGTAAAAATCCCGATATAATTAAGAAGGCTTTAGTTTGCCTTAATGGAGCTAAATAAAAAGCCGTTATCCTATATAAGTATTAATTTTTTAATAGAAAAAAAACCTAGATTTTCGTAAAAAAAGGCATATTTCCTCTATTAGTTAGGATACTTCTAGGACGTTTTGTTTTTAAAGCTAAAAAGAATAAAAACGGCGATATTTCTAAATATAAAGTATAATAGGTAGTAAAAAGTTACCTTTAATGTAAAAGAATTAATTATAAAAAAATCTTTGTAAACATTGTTAAAAGATTAATTTAAAAAATAATCTTTGTAATTGCTGCTATAAAAAACTAGAAATTAAACCAAATAAATGCTTTAATAGTATTTCTTAATTTTGTTATTGACGGCGATGTCTACCTTTAAACGCCTTCTGGCTAAATTAAGCGCAATGGGCGTCGTTTTACTTACAACGATATTTATAAGTTTAATAAAGTTTTTTATGGATTAAAGCAATTGCCATACCTATAGCAACTTTATGTTAAGGAGGCTTTTAAATCTCTTGGATTTAAGCACTTTAATGGAAATAATTGCGTTTTTATTAACTATAATACCAAAATTATTATTATTACTTATATTAATGATTTCTTAATTACCGGCCCCGATTACAAGGCTATTAATATCTTTAAAATAAATCTTTAAAAAAAATTCAAAATAAAAAATATAGATATTATATAATACTTCGTCGGTATCCGCATTATTCATAATTGGAAAAAAAGAATTCTTTTTCTTTGCCAAAATACCTATATTAAAAAGTTACTTAATAAGTACGGTATAAGCAACTGCTACCCTGCCTTTATTCTTATAAATGCAGATGCCAAAGCTGTTTTTATTCCCTTTAAAGGAGTGGCTTTATCTAACAATTGTTTATTTTATTAATTTATAATTGGCTTTTTTATTTATTTTGCCATTTATATGCGTTTTAATATTGTTTTTAATGTTAGCGCTTTGTTATGCTTTTTTTCTAACCTTTTACCTGTGTATCTAAAAGTAGTTTATTGAGTATTTTAGTATTTTACAGGAACCATTTTCTTTGTTTTAATATTTAAAAAAAAACTTCAAAGTAATAAAATTCAGTTAGTTGACTTTACCGACTTTAATTATGTAAATTGTATTAATACTAGATTTTTTATAAGTGCTTTTATATTCCTATTGGCTAGTTATACTTTTATATAAATATTTAAAAAATAGATTTTTGTAGTTTTATTAAATTTTGAATTTAAGTACTATGTTTTAAAAAAAGAAAGTTACTAAACTATATAGATTCGCTAAGTTTTTTTTAAATTTAAATATAGGTTCAATAACGCTAAAAGTATAGCTTTGCTTTATAATAATACTAATATTTTTTTTTTAGCTGAAAATCCTAAGTTTTATGCTAAAATTAAATATATTAAAATTTAATAGTATTAAATTAAAAGTACTATTGCAAATAAGTTTATTAACTTTCGATATATTGCCATTATTAATAATATAGTAAATAGCTTTACTAAGCCTTTTCCTAAGCTAGCATTTAATAAGTTTGTTTATTAACTAAGTTTATAAATGCTAAAAATATAGGATTAAAGAATATACTAATAGCTAAAAAGCAATAAACTTAAGACTAAGGAATATATAGCGATTAGTCTTTCGGCTAAGTATTTTTAGCGTAGATCTCTTAGTAATTTACTGCCTACAAAGACAGCTCCGCACTTTAATAATTAGTCTAATAACTACTGCTTTTACCCTCTATTGAAGTGCCTACTTTAATCGTACGCTAGCATGACGCCTCCGAATTCCTATCCTCTATATGGCCTCATATAAGAGCGTTCTTATATCTTTTAATAGCCCTATGCTTTTCTTTTTGATGTATAAATCGTAATCATTTTATTGCCTTTCGTAAATGATGTTGTCTCTGATTTTGAAGCGTGCTATCCACGAATGCCAGACAGGCATGGTGAACATTTCGTTACACGAGAGATTGAAAACTGCTGTAAGCCAATGGCGATCAGAATGACAAAAAATATGTAGTCTTCGAATAGAATCTTGAGATCTGAAGACCTCGTTGCAGACGCACTGCAGCGACTTCGCCATCCTACCCCAGAAATGGGCATCGGGATGGTATGGACAGCGGCATAATGATATATGAAAGGGATGATATACGGGGAAGAGGGTCGATAAATGGCTGAGACGGGGCGTGGATGGAGGGAACGGAAAAGGTAGAGGGAAAACCGGTAGATGCAAGTGTCAAGTGACCAACTCCCTTGTATCACGAGGGACTTCCTAAGCTCTCTGCCACTTATCGCAGCCCCTATTTTAAGTGCAGACCCTTTTGTTTGAGGCAGACGCACCCTTAATTTTGTACAGACGTCCGCCAAAATTTCCCGAAAGACTCCGAAACCAACCTCAACAGGTGACGGGATGGCATGTCCGGGATTCATCCTCTCCGAGACGGATGAGAATATCCTCAATTTTCACCAAATGGATTATACGGGCGCGTTGTTGAAACAGTCGGCATGGATGGTTCAATAGCTTTTGGGATGAAATGGACTGGAACGGACTGATGGGTACTTGAATACGAACCATGTGAAGAAGAGCGCGTGCCATTCAAACGAAGCTATTGACAGATGTGACTTAAGCATCCATGAATACTGAATGTTTATGGGTTTCTCTAGCAATACTTGGCGACTACATTTTCTCAAACCCCTGGACGCAAATACTCATGAAAGCCTAGGCCAGCTTTCGTGGGTGGTTGGAGTAGCTCGACAATGCGGGCCTACTCCGGGAGTCGTTTTGGAGGGGCCAATCAGCACAACCACACAATTTGTCCCTTTATCAAATTCAATAAGCAAAATTTGGTCAACGGCGTCTCCTGTGGTCTGGTGCAATGGTAGTGGCAACTTTGCACCTACAGCCCAGAGGAGATGCCAGCCTTTTAAGTCCCCTGTCCGCTGCTTCTAGGCTTAAGGGATCGGTACTGGGGCCAATGGACTGCCAGCTCCTCACGGGGTCCGCGGACCGTCACAGAACCGTCTCCAGATGAGTCTCAACACTCGAGGGAGAGAATTAGTGTCCGGGTCAGTGAATTGCATCCAACATTCAATTTCTCTGGCCTACCATAATTGCGGAGCCTACAGGTGCAATTCGTGGAACCAGCGGCATGGGCTCCGGGGTCTGGCACCGTAACGCAACAAGCTGGAGTGTGAAGAGGGGATGAGGTACCACTATACTCTCATTACCCGAAGTGCTTAGACAGAAACAGAAAGACGGAAAGAGGCGAAGGCCCACCCAAAATCTCTCCTTCTCTCAATATAAATATTCCTACCGAGGCGGCACTTCAAGGAAATATAATCAGCCAAGTCTCCCTTCACCTCACCCCGTCTCTCACTAATCATAAAGTAGACTCAACTATCTCCTATAAACATTATTTTTTTATCTATCTTTTGAACACCCCCAAGGCTTACCTACTTCTTCAGCGCGACTTGAAGTATCCACTCAGCTGCCACCTTGGATATCTTGTATGCCCAAGCCCAA